>JBAIZL010000004.1:82586648-82661648 GCA_036971475.1 Prosapia bicincta | reverse complement strand
AAAAGGAAGAAAAAGCTGAGGTTGCCAGTGCCGTCAAAAAGTTATGAATGAGTGAAATATAATTTGTTTTCGGTATACTTCTTATATTTTAAAAATCACAAAATATTTTATAAAACTGTAGGTAAACTTACCCTTATATAGATACAGAAATAAATTTATGCTAAATCAGCAATGTATCTTTGGCGATCCAACAAAGTTCTAATTAGGGCAACACAAACTATTGCAACAACACAAGCAGTAATTTAACATATGCAAAACATTTCCAATAACGCCCTAACTGAATGTCGCCAAAATGTCTAAACGTGTTTGGTAAACAAGTTAAAGTGAGATGTAGAAAATATATTCACTAGAGTTTTAAGTCCAAAGTTATAATTTTTCGCACTTTTTGCTCTAGTTATTTGTTTTTTATAAAGGACAAATTTTGTAGTCAAAGGTACAGTATGGGCTGAAACGGAGGACTAATTTTTAGACGTTTATTTCTTAGTATCCGTGTTTACTTTGGGTATAAACTACTAAACTATTACCATTAAATTTCTAGTTCTATTAATTTAAACTATTTTCGTTTTAGCTACTGTTCATAAAGTTAATGTATAGTTTTACTATTATTTATTACATATATATCACATCCGCTTCAATTGATATTCATGTTAAAACCTTTGTTCTATTTGAACGTAAGGCTCGTTGTTAAGGATTGCCTCCCTCTGACTATTGCTATTAACAAGTACTTACCAAATTACTGGGTTCACTAATAGTTGTCTAAGTATGAGCTTATTTCAAATTATTTTATAGCATTAAGTCAAAGATTGGCTATATATAAATATATGTATATATATGAAATATTGTCATTTCCAAAAAAAAAATATTTTAAATATGGCAAAAATTAAACACAGTTTTCAACTCTAAGTTCCCTAAATTAATTCAATTTTTTTAAATATTATTATTTAAACCTGATATTAATTAATTAATCAAATTTAGTATTCAATTTAAATATTTAAACATAATTTAAAGTTTTTACTTTAATTTGCATATTGTGGATTTCCTCGGATTTCCTGGGAGAGCCCAACCTTGAGTAAGTTTATTTAAGGCCCTGGATCCAATCTCTCGTCTTCATCTTTGTTTTGGTTGCCTCTTGATAAACGGCGCAGGTCTTAACTTCAAGGAATAGATCTTACTTGTTCGAAGCCAGACGAGTTGAGTTAATAAAACTATTTTGCGCTTCACAAATCCGAAATTTATCTTACGTTTTGTCCCATGGTAATGATATTATTTGTATAAATTTTATAAAATCTTTCATAACTAAACCAAATTTAGCATTCTATTCAATCGTTATGTTCATATAAACTTTAAAAATCTTTCATAACTAAACCAACTTTAGCATTCTATTCAATCGTTATGTTCATATAAACTTTAAAAAATCTTTCATAACTAAACCAACTTTAGCATTCTATTCAATCGTTATGTTCATATAAACTTTAAAAAATGTTTCATAACTAAACCAACTTTAGCATTCTATTCAATCGTTATGTTCATATAAACTTTAAAAAATGTTTCATAACTAAACCAAATTTAGCATTCTATTCAAACGTTATGTTCATATAAACTTTAAAAAATCTTTCATAACTAAACCAACTTTAGCATTCTATTCAATCGTTATGTTCATATAAACTTTAAAAAATATTTCATAACTAAACCAACTTTAGCATTCTATTCAATCGTTATGTTCATATAAACTTTAAAAAATGTTTCATAACTAAACCAACTTTAGCATTCTATTCAATCGTTATGTTCATATAAACTTTAAAAAATCTTTCATAACTAAACCAAATTTAGCATTCTATTCAAACGTTATGTTCATATAAACTTTAAAAAATCTTTCATAACTAAACCAACTTTAGCATTCTATTCATTCGTTATGTTCATATAAACTTTAAAAAATCTTTCATAACTAAACCAACTTTAGCATTCTATTCAATCGTTATGTTCATATAAACTTTAAAAAATCTTTCAACAAATGCAGTGGGAATCACTTTATAAATAAGAAGTTAGGTTGCTCGTTCGGTTTTCTCTACTTTCTTCATAAAATATTCGTTGAGACATAATAATACAAAAAAACCTAAACTACATTTTAATGGTTTGTTATAGATGGATTTTGAGAGACAAATGGCAATCGTAGATAGCAAGGTTTTTGGGAATTAAACACGTTTTAGTGATAGAAAGCAAATAATTAACAAAAATTTAAAGAAGGTAATCTAGAATTTGTAACCGTAATTGTTTTCTAGCTGTAAAATTTACACAAGAGTGAAAATATTATCCACATCTTTAGGTGGTTACTTAGACGGGGTGTTTGTAGAAAAAAATAAACAAAACCAACATGTCACGGGGACAAGGAAGTATTCAATTTGGTAAACAAGCAATGAAAGTCTAAATCAATTACGAGTCGAAATACCTGTGAAAATATAAGTAGTTCATTGCACGTTTGTAGCGGGACAGATTTGTAAACTGTATACAAAGCCTCAACCCTGCCCTTCTGTTCAAAGCACCCTTCCAAAGAAAAACTGTAAAGACTTCCCTTTGTATCGAGAAAATTCCGCACGAGTTTATGTTACAGGCAGCTACGTATTTGTGACAGGTATGTGTGTTAATTAAATTTCAATAAAGTTGTACAAGGAAGTAAAACATCATGAAAGCAACCATCCTCAAAAGGCATAACAATAAAGACGCAGTTTATTACAAATAAATATTGAACATCATTACTTGTTAAACAAATTTAGGAATTTCGTGTTAACCGAGCTTGAAACAATTTTCCATTACTTCTTTATAAAACATTAGGAATTATTTTCTAGACAAAACATGACTTTGGTTTTCATTGTTTTGACAGTTACCTTTTAAGGATTTAGAAATGTATATACCTTTTAAGTTGTTATCATCCACACTATAATTTATACAAAATATATAAACATTTTAATTGTAAACGCATCGGTACAGTTCAAGAACATCACACAAGGGAAACCAAAACCTTGAAAAATTATTTCCAATATGGAACCTAGCAAGCAAACATACATTTTTAGAACAAAAGAGGTAAAGAAGGATGTCAACAAAATATTATACAATCTTCTTTCAAATTCATAGCAACAAAAATTATAGAATTAATTATAAATAAAATAAGCTTTAATCAACTGAAAATCTTCTATGACAGATTAAATTGCAACAATAAAGAAAATGTGATAAACATGATGCGGATTGAGTTTTAAATTGATAAAATTTCATTAAATTACGGTAATTGTTTTAAACATTTGCTTTAGCCTTTTGAGAACAACAAGAGCTTGTAAACTGTCTTTAAAGACAAAAATGTTATTTAAAAAAGGTTTTACAAAGGATCATTTGCTTAGTCATTTTGATTTGTTTAACAAGATTATTAATTATGTATTTTTGCTTATGTGTGTGGGTCTGTACGTGCTTGAGTATATATATATATATATATATATATATATATATATATATATATATATATATATATATATATATATATATGTATATATATATATATATGTGTGTGTGTGTGTGTGTGTGTGTATGTGTGTGTGTATAAATATACTTTAGGGCTATACGATATATATTTTTGTTATAAATATATAGTTAAATATATAAATTTAAACAATTATATATATATATATATATATATATATATATATATATATACATATATATATATATATGTATATATATGTATATATATATATATATATATATATATGTATGTATATACATATATATAAAGATATAATTGTTCATGTCAAAAAACTTACAAACTCGCTCACACACAAAACCATTTTATTTTTATTCTACTGCTAACATTGAATAAATAAAAATATCACTCAACATTATAGATCTGTGATTGTCTAGAGTACTAACCGGAGCACCATTACCGAGATGGATCTGTGGCTCTCTTAACAGACATTACTCCTGCAATTTAGAAGGCATTGTTTAAAAGGAACAATCAAAGTGTTTCATGATTAAGTGGCTCAGAGCCCGGGCAGGCGTAATCACTCAGGAAACAAAATGGAGGAGGGAACCAGACAGTGACAAACTCATGTAGTCGTTCACTCGGTAATTGTGGTTGTCAGAAAAAGGCTGCAAAACGTTCGTCACCATTATGACGTCAGAGTTCCGTATATCCGAGAATAATTTGCAGGAAGTTAAGGGTCGTTAGTGTAAATAATCGATGTCATTAGTTAAAGGGTTTTTAACCAACATTGTCGTTTGAAGAGATTAAAATCTTTAAAATTAGTTGTAAACAAACAAAATAATTCATTAGGCACCCTTCTTTAGCTATTTTTCTGTTCTTTAATTACCTTTATCTCCCTATTGTTGTAAAGTTTCGATTGATCTTTTTTTATCTGTAATTTTAATTTCCCAACTGAACTCTTATAGGCCTACCTACAATATTACAATTTACTTTTGTATGAAAATCTTTAAAATATGTATAAGTAAAATTACAAACATATAACCAACAGCTTTTGTTCACTCTTCCCTGTACTTCCTACTCACCATGAAGCAGCGTATTGTATTGGATTTATATAAATAATACAAATACGTCTATGTGACTTCAAATAAGATGTTATTTTTCCATCCCTTTTTCAATCTCCTTTCCTACTGAAGTGACATGGACTAAATCCGTCTCCAAATAGCCCCCTTCCACTCATGAGAGCATGGGTAGATACTCAATTCTCTTTAAAACTCAGTACATGTGAGATACAATAAAATTAGGACTTTTTATTGAAAAATTAACATCACGTGTGTATTGGTTGCGTTTATTAAAAATAAATTTAACACTAATTTTTTGAGGCATATTTATTATTCTTGTTTTCATTTATTATATAACCTCTTTAAATTCTAGTCAGTTATTTATTGCTACTGTCAAAGTATTATCCAATTTTGGACAAACAATATCCGTCACATGCTAGGTATTTATGTCAACCTAACATTTATCGAATTGAACTTTAATAATTCTTTATTAGGGATCCGATATCTTGTAAACCATAACCTAGAGAGAGCTACATTTTGTAATATTAACCACTTTTAAAAAGTGTGTGTATATATATATAAACTTAATATAGATTTTGTAAAACTTAATATATTTTCTCTTCCTGTTTCTTCTTTCGCCTTTTTATGTGTCTTTTTCCTGCCAGAAACTGTTAAAGTCGAGGTTTGGAGGAACCATCATTGACCAATCATTTCGATTCAAACAAAGTTAAAAACCTTCGCTTTTTACAAAACTTTATAATAAAAGAGATATATATTTCTATTATTTAAAACTACTTTACAGGTATATTTCCGAAGCAATTATGCGTTTATTGTATCGTTAATACAACATCACCATCACCCCCATAATGTTTTGCTTTATGCTGTCCCTTCCACTTACAGTTTCGCTTCAATCCCATTCTTCCCATTTTGATAGCTATCTTCCTGCGATATAAATTACAATTTGTAACTTCATCCTTCACACTGGTTTTTCCCTTGCTTAGCAATCTTTATCCTAGTAAAATTGTCTTTTTCCATCTCTAAAAGTTCGTTTCCTCAGTCGCCCGCTTGTCGCCATGTTCAACACAATGTGAATCAGCTTATTCAACCAAATTATCTTCATATATTAGGTTTTTATGTCTATTATTTGTAAATATTTGTTAATTAAGACCTTTATAGAAAAGGTAAAAAATTTAACTACATTTATTATTCTCCAGACATCATTTTCAGTAGCTGAGGGAAAAGTGGGGAACTCCGAATCAGGCACGGTTACATCGCCCCGCGCTCGGTTGACGTGGCCACATTCTTTCTTCTGAGGGACATGATTAGGTTCTGGTGTATCTTGCACGGGCAACAAGAGGCAAGGTAGTTTTGGCTTCAGAGGAATTTACAGGAACTCGATTCAGAGATGATCGTATTTCATCTCTACCACTGCATAGACCTGGCGGAAGCAAGAAACCGAATAACTGATAAGACACCATGAGCACCTCAACCATTTTCTAATCGACAACGCCTGATATTAGAAAGACAAAAGTAGGCCAACCAAGATAAAGTGCCAAGGAGAAAAATTTATTTATTATTATCTTTCGCCAGAACTATATTTGGCATAATTTCACTTTGAAAAAGTAACAATTTCTAATTTAAAGTAATGAATAAATATTTGAAAACAATGTATTAACATTCATTGTCCTATACTACAGGTAAAAAAAGTATTTCAACTTGATTGTATAAATAAAAACGTATTTTATTAACGGTTGAATATTTGTACAAGATACATTATATATGAGGAGAATGTGAGTCAATAGAAGAAATTGAAATTAAACTAAGTAGTTCGATGTAAAATATCGAATCACTGTTAAAATTACTTGGATGCACATTACTTAATACAAAGTCAATGAAATTTTAATTTCACTTTGCCCACAATTAATCTAAGACCTCAGAGTCTTTGGATATAAGGAAAACAATTCCGAACTAAAGAATTCAGTTTTTCAAAAATCTAGTGATTGTACTTTGTTTTTATCAGTTATACCGAAAATTGTGGAATACCGTAAAATACAACAAAGGGACGATTCATTAAATATCGATAGTGCCTTACGCCTATTTATCTACATTCGATAGGTTATGGCATCGCCTGCAAAGCTAAGGAACAATAAAGCTGTCAGGTTCTGTAGGTCATCAATTATACACGGATGATTTATCGAGAACGGTTCCGCCTAGCTTGCATTGATCACAGGAGTTGAATTCTGTTGCCAAAACTTTGTCTGAAATAAGAAGCTTTTTACTAATAATACTATTTTAAAATTAGCTGTAAATAAATGATTAATGCAAACTGGTTAAAAACCCCTCCTTATTTAGTAAAATAATATTTTATAGGCAATTTCTAGCGAAAGATAGTATTTAGTTAAAATAAATGAATCTGATATCAAATATCCCACATTTGAAATTAAACTTATTTTAAACAAGAGATTGTAATGCGCGATCTTATATATTCATGGAAATATTATTTAACAGTTTTATTATTGCTCTTATTTGTTTTTAATTCCCCTAAATATCCTTTCCTACCAACCTCCTGATTACATTCGCTTATATAAACTAGTTTTCATTAGTGCGTATGTTACGTACTTTCCTAGCAAGGAAAAGGTTAATGTTTAAGTTCTTAAGCATAAATGTTTAAGTTCAGAGAAGGCTACTCTTATCGGCCGATCTTTGCCCTCTACAAGATTGCCCAGCACAGTTATAAGCAAGACTCTCTCTTGGTCTCATTCTCTCCCGTTACGCTCTACGTGGCGTAGTATTTCTTTCGTTTTACTCCTGCTGTGTGGCGAAGACATTATTAGCATGTAACAGTGACTATTTGGAGTTATATGTAATCTCTTTTATTGTGTAGTTGGGTAATGTGTAGTGCACGAGATAAGTACACCCAAAACTCTTGTCGTCCATCTAGAAGTCCATAGTGAACGATACAAACACGGTTCAGGTATGTGCACTTTTATGCTCACTATTTATTGTGTAGTTGGGTAATGTGTAGTGCACGAGATAAGTACACCCAAAACTCTTGTCGTCCATCTAGAAGTCCATAGTGAGCGATACAAACACGGTTCAGGTATGTGCACTTTTATGCTCACTATTTATTGTATAGTTGGGTAATGTGTAGTGCACGAGATAAGTACACCCAAAACTCTTGTCGTCCATCTAGAAGTCCATAGTGAGCGATACAAACACGGTTCAGGTATGTGCACTTTTATGCTCACTATTTATTGTGTAGTTGGGTAATGTGTAGTGCGCGAGATAAGTACACCCAAAACTCTTGTCATCCATCTAGAAGTCCATAGTGAGCGATACAAACACGGTTCAGGTATGTGCACTTTTATGCTCACTATTTATTGTGTAGTTGGGTAATGTGTAGTGCGCGAGATAAGTACACCCAAAACTCTTGTCATCCATCTAGAAGTCCATAGTGAACGATACAAACACGGTTCAGGTATGTGAACTTTCATGCTCACTATTTATTGTGTAGTTGGGTAATGTGTAGTGCACGAGATAAGTACACCCAAAACTCTTGTCATCCATCTAGAAGTCCATAGTGAACGATACAAACACGGTTCAGGTATGTGAACTTTCATGCTCACTATTTATTGTGTAGTTGGGTAATGTGTAGTGCGCGAGATAAGTACACCCAAAACTCTTGTCATCCATCTAGAAGTCCATAGTGAACGATACAAACACGGTTCAGGTATGTGCACTTTTATGCGCACTATTTATTGTGTAGTTGGGTAATGTGTAGTGCGCGAGATAAGTACACCCAAAACTCTTGTCATCCATCTAGAAGACCATAGTGAACGATACAAACACGGTTCAGGTATGTGCACTTTTATGCGCACTATTTATTGTGTAGTTGGGTAATGCGTAGTGCGCGAGATAAGTACACCCAAAACTCTTGTCATCCATCTAGAAGTCCATAGTGAACGATGCAAACACGGTTCAGGTATGTGCACTTTTATGCGCACTATTTATTGTGTAGTTGGGTAATGTGTAGTGCGCGAGATAAGTACACCCAAAACTCTTGTCATCCATCTAGAAGACCATAGTCAACGATACAAACACGGTTCAGGTATGTGCACTTTTATGCGCACTATTTATTGTGTAGTTGGGTAATGTGTAGTGCGCGAGATAAGTACACCCAAAACTCTTGTCATCCATCTAGAAGACCATAGTCAACGATACAAACACGGTTCAGGTATGTGCACTTTTATGCTCACTATTTATTGTGTAGTTGGGTAATGTGTAGTGCGCGAGATAAGTACACCCAAAACTCTTGTCATCCATCTAGAAGTCCATAGTGAACGATACAAACACGGTTCAGGTATGTGCACTTTTATGCGCACTATTTATTGTGTAGTTGGGTAATGTGTAGTGCGCGAGATAAGTACACCCAAAACTCTTGTCATCCATCTAGAAGTTCATAGTGAACGATACAAACACGGTTCAGGTATGTGCACTTTTATGCGCACTATTTATTGTGTAGTTAAGTAATGTGTAGTGCGCGAGATAAGTACACCCAAAACTCTTGTCATCCATCTAGAAGACCATAGTGAACGATACAAACACGGTTCAGGTATGTGCACTTTTATGCGCACTATTTATTGTGTAGTTGGGTAATGTGTAGAGCGTGAGATAAGTACACCCAAAACTCTTGTCATCCATCTAGAAGACCATAGTGAACGATACAAACACGGTTCAGGTATGTGCACTTTTATGCGCACTATTTATTGTGTAGTTGGGTAATGTGTAGTGCGTGAGATAAGTACACCCAAAACTCTTGTCATCCATCTAGAAGACCATAGTCAACGATACAAACACGGTTCAGGTATGTGCACTTTTTTGCTCACTATTTATTGTGTAGTTGGGTAATGTGTAGTGCGCGAGATAAGTACACCCAAAACTCTTGTCATCCATCTAGAAGTCCATAGTGAACGATACAAACACGGTTCAGGTATGTGCACTTTTATGCGCACTATTTATTGTGTAGTTGGGTAATGTGTAGTGCGCGAGATAAGTACACCCAAAACTCTTGTCATCCATCTAGAAGTCCATAGTGAACGATACAAACACGGTTCAGGTATGTGCACTTTTATGCTCACTATTTATTGTGTAGTTGGGTAATGTGTAGTGCGCGAGATAAGTACACCCAAAACTCTTGTCATCCATCTAGAAGTCCATAGTGAACGATACAAACACGGTTCAGGTATGTGCACTTTTATGCTCACTATTTATTGTGTAGTTGGGTAATGTGTAGTGCGCGAGATAAGTACACCCAAAACTCTTGTCATCCATCTAGAAGACCATAGTCAACGATACAAACACGGTTCAGGTATGTGCACTTTTATGCTCACTATTTATTGTGTAGTTGGGTAATGTGTAGTGCGCGAGATAAGTACACCCAAAACTCTTGTCATCCATCTAGAAGTCCATAGTGAACGATACAAACACGGTTCAGGTATGTGCACTTTTATGCGCACTATTTATTGTGTAGTTGGGTAATGTGTAGTGCGCGAGATAAGTACACCCAAAACTCTTGTCATCCATCTAGAAGTCCATAGTGAACGATACAAACACGGTTCAGGTATGTGCACTTTTATGCGCACTATTTATTGTGTAGTTGGGTAATGTGTAGTGCGCGAGATAAGTACACCCAAAACTCTTGTCATCCATCTAGAAGTCCATAGTGAACGATACAAACACGGTTCAGGTATGTGCACTTTTATGCTCACTATTTATTGTGTAGTTGGGTAATGTGTAGTGCGCGAGATAAGTACACCCAAAACTCTTGTCATCCATCTAGAAGTCCATAGTGAACGATACAAACACGGTTCAGGTATGTGCACTTTTATGCGCACTATTTATTGTGTAGTTGGGTAATGTGTAGTGCGCGAGATAAGTACACCCAAAACTCTTGTCATCCATCTAGAAGACCATAGTCAACGATACAAACACGGTTCAGGTATGTGCACTTTTATGCTCAATATTTATTGTGTAGTTGGGTAATGTGTAGTGCACGAGATAAGTACACCCAAAACTCTTGTCATCCATCTAGAAGTCCAGAGTGAACGATACAAACACGGTTCAGGTATGTGCACTTTTATGCGCACTATTTATTGTGTAGTTGGGTAATGTGTAGTGCGCGAGATAAGTACACCCAAAACTCTTGTCATCCATCTAGAAGTCCAGAGTGAACGATACAAACACGGTTCAGGTATGTGCAATTTTATGCGCACTATTTATTGTGTAGTTGGGTAATGTGTAGTGCGCGAGATAAGTACACCCAAAACTCTTGTCATCCATCTAGAAGACCATAGTGAACGATACAAACACGGTTCAGGTATGTGCACTTTTATGCGCACTATTTATTGTGTAGTTGGGTAATGTGTATTGCGCGAGATAAGTACACCCAAAACTCTTGTCATCCATCTAGAAGACCATAGTGAACGATACAAACACGGTTCAGGTATGTGCACTTTTATGCGCACTATTTATTGTGTAGTTGGGTAATGTGTAGTGCGCGAGATAAGTACACCCAAAACTCTTGTCATCCATCTAGAAGTCCAGAGTGAACGATACAAACACGGTTCAGGTATGTGCACTTTTATGCGCACTATTTATTGTGTAGTTGGGTAATGTGTAGTGCGCGAGATAAGTACACCCAAAACTCTTGTCATCCATCTAGAAGACCATAGTGAACGATACAAACACGGTTCAGGTATGTGCACTTTTATGCGCACTATATATTGTGTAGTTGGGTAATGTGTAGTGCGCGAGATAAGTACACCCAAAACTCTTGTCATCCATCTAGAAGACCATAGTGAACGATACAAACACGGTTCAGGTATGTGCACTTTTATGCTCACTATTTATTGTGTAGTTGGGTAATGTGTAGTGCGCGAGATAAGTACACCCAAAACTCTTGTCATCCATCTAGAAGACCATAGTGAGCGATACAAACACGGTTCAGGTATGTGCACTTTTATGCGCACTATTTATTGTGTAGTTGGGTAATGTGTAGTGCGCGAGATAAGTACACCCAAAACTCTTGTCATCCATCTAGAAGACCATAGTCAACGATACAAACACGGTTCAGGTATGTGCACTTTTATGCGCACTATTTATTGTGTAGTTGGGTAATATGTAGTGCGCGAGATAAGTACACCCAAAACTCTTGTCATCCGTCTAGAAGTCCATAGTGAACGATACAAACACGGTTCAGGTATGTGCACTTTTATGCGCACTATTTATTGTGTAGTTGGGTAATGTGTAGTGCGCGAGATAAGTACACCCAAAACTCTTGTCATCCATCTAGAAGACCATAGTGAACGATACAAACACGGTTCAGGTATGTGCACTTTTATGCGCACTATTTATTGTGTAGTTGGGTAATGTGTAGTGCGCGAGATAAGTACACCCAAAACTCTTGTCATCCATCTAGAAGACCATAGTGAACGATACAAACACGGTTCAGGTATGTGCACTTTTATGCGCACTATTTATTGTGTAGTTGGGTAATGTGTAGTGCGCGAGATAAGTACACCCAAAACTCTTGTCATCCATCTAGAAGACCATAGTGAACGATACAAACACGGTTCAGGTATGTGCACTTTTATGCGCACTATTTATTGTGTAGTTGGGTAATGTGTAGTGCGCGAGATAAGTACACCCAAAACTCTTGTCATCCATCTAGAAGTCCATAGTGAACGATACAAACACGGTTCAGGTATGTGCACTTTTATGCGCACTATTTATTGTGTAGTTGGGTAATGTGTAGTGCGCGAGATAAGTACACCCAAAACTCTTGTCATCCATCTAGAAGACCATAGTGAACGATACAAACACGGTTCAGGTATGTGCACTTTTATGCGCACTATTTATTGTGTAGTTGGGTAATGTGTAGTGCGCGAGATAAGTACACCCAAAACTCTTGTCATCCATCTAGAAGTCCATAGTGAACGATACAAACACGGTTCAGGTATGTGCACTTTTATGCGCACTATTTATTGTGTAGTTGGGTAATGTGTAGTGCGCGAGATAAGTACACCCAAAACTCTTGTCATCCATCTAGAAGACCATAGTGAGCGATACAAACACGGTTCAGGTATGTGCACTTTTATGCGCACTATTTATTGTGTAGTTGGGTAATGTGTAGTGCGCGAGATAAGTACACCCAAAACTCTTGTCATCCATCTAGAAGACCATAGTGAACGATACAAACACGGTTCAGGTATGTGCACTTTTATGCGCACTATTTATTGTGTAGTTGGGTAATATGTAGTGCGCGAGATAAGTACACCCAAAACTCTTGTCATCTATCTAGAAGTCAATAGTGAACGATACAAACACGGTTCAGGTATGTGCACTTTTATGCGCACTATTTATTGTGTAGTTGGGTAATGTGTAGTGCGCGAGATAAGTACACCCAAAACTCTTGTCATCCATCTAGAAAACCATAGTGAACGATACAAACACGGTTCAGGTATATGCACTTTTATGCGCACTATTTATTGTGTAGTTGGGTAATGTGTAGTGCGCGAGATAAGTACACCCAAAACTCTTGTCATCCATCTAGAAGACCATAGTCAACGATACAAACACGGTTCAGGTATGTGCACTTTTATGCGCACTATTTATTGTGTAGTTGGGTAATGTGTAGTGCGCGAGATAAGTACACCCAAAACTCTTGTCATCCATCTAGAAGACCATAGTGAACGATACAAACACGGTTCAGGTATGTGCACTTTTATGCGCACTATTTATTGTGTAGTTGGGTAATGTGTAGTGCGCGAGATAAGTACACCCAAAACTCTTGTCATCCATCTAGAAGTCCAGAGTGAACGATACAAACACGGTTCAGGTATGTGCACTTTTATGCGCACTATTTATTGTGTAGTTGGGTAATGTGTAGTGCGCGAGATAAGTACACCCAAAACTCTTGTCATCCATCTAGACGTCCATAGTGAACGATACAAACACGGTTCAGGTATGTGCACTTTTATGCGCACTATTTATTGTGTAGTGCACGAGATAAGTACACCCAAAACTCTTGTCATCCATCTAGAAGTCCATAGTGAACGATACAAACACGGTTCAGGTATGTGCACTTTTATGCGCACTATTTATTGTGTAGTTGGGTAATGTGTAGTGCGCGAGATAAGTACACCCAAAACTCTTGTCATCCATCTAGAAGACCATAGTCAACGATACAAACACGGTTCAGGTATGTGCACTTTTATGCGCACTATTTATTGTGTAGTTGGGTAATATGTAGTGCGCGAGATAAGTACACCCAAAACTCTTGTCATCCATCTAGAAGTTCATAGTGAACGATACAAACACGGTTCAGGTATGTGCACTTTTATGCGCACTATTTATTGTGTAGTTAAGTAATGTGTAGTGCGCGAGATAAGTACACCCAAAACTCTTGTCATCCATCTAGAAGACCATAGTGAACGATACAAACACGGTTCAGGTATGTGCACTTTTATGCGCACTATTTATTGTGTAGTTGGGTAATGTGTAGAGCGTGAGATAAGTACACCCAAAACTCTTGTCATCCATCTAGAAGACCATAGTGAACGATACAAACACGGTTCAGGTATGTGCACTTTTATGCGCACTATTTATTGTGTAGTTGGGTAATGTGTAGTGCGTGAGATAAGTACACCCAAAACTCTTGTCATCCATCTAGAAGACCATAGTCAACGATACAAACACGGTTCAGGTATGTGCACTTTTTTGCTCACTATTTATTGTGTAGTTGGGTAATGTGTAGTGCGCGAGATAAGTACACCCAAAACTCTTGTCATCCATCTAGAAGTCCATAGTGAACGATACAAACACGGTTCAGGTATGTGCACTTTTATGCGCACTATTTATTGTGTAGTTGGGTAATGTGTAGTGCGCGAGATAAGTACACCCAAAACTCTTGTCATCCATCTAGAAGTCCATAGTGAACGATACAAACACGGTTCAGGTATGTGCACTTTTATGCTCACTATTTATTGTGTAGTTGGGTAATGTGTAGTGCGCGAGATAAGTACACCCAAAACTCTTGTCATCCATCTAGAAGTCCATAGTGAACGATACAAACACGGTTCAGGTATGTGCACTTTTATGCTCACTATTTATTGTGTAGTTGGGTAATGTGTAGTGCGCGAGATAAGTACACCCAAAACTCTTGTCATCCATCTAGAAGACCATAGTCAACGATACAAACACGGTTCAGGTATGTGCACTTTTATGCTCACTATTTATTGTGTAGTTGGGTAATGTGTAGTGCGCGAGATAAGTACACCCAAAACTCTTGTCATCCATCTAGAAGTCCATAGTGAACGATACAAACACGGTTCAGGTATGTGCACTTTTATGCGCACTATTTATTGTGTAGTTGGGTAATGTGTAGTGCGCGAGATAAGTACACCCAAAACTCTTGTCATCCATCTAGAAGTCCATAGTGAACGATACAAACACGGTTCAGGTATGTGCACTTTTATGCGCACTATTTATTGTGTAGTTGGGTAATGTGTAGTGCGCGAGATAAGTACACCCAAAACTCTTGTCATCCATCTAGAAGTCCATAGTGAACGATACAAACACGGTTCAGGTATGTGCACTTTTATGCTCACTATTTATTGTGTAGTTGGGTAATGTGTAGTGCGCGAGATAAGTACACCCAAAACTCTTGTCATCCATCTAGAAGTCCATAGTGAACGATACAAACACGGTTCAGGTATGTGCACTTTTATGCGCACTATTTATTGTGTAGTTGGGTAATGTGTAGTGCGCGAGATAAGTACACCCAAAACTCTTGTCATCCATCTAGAAGACCATAGTCAACGATACAAACACGGTTCAGGTATGTGCACTTTTATGCTCAATATTTATTGTGTAGTTGGGTAATGTGTAGTGCACGAGATAAGTACACCCAAAACTCTTGTCATCCATCTAGAAGTCCAGAGTGAACGATACAAACACGGTTCAGGTATGTGCACTTTTATGCGCACTATTTATTGTGTAGTTGGGTAATGTGTAGTGCGCGAGATAAGTACACCCAAAACTCTTGTCATCCATCTAGAAGTCCAGAGTGAACGATACAAACACGGTTCAGGTATGTGCAATTTTATGCGCACTATTTATTGTGTAGTTGGGTAATGTGTAGTGCGCGAGATAAGTACACCCAAAACTCTTGTCATCCATCTAGAAGACCATAGTGAACGATACAAACACGGTTCAGGTATGTGCACTTTTATGCGCACTATTTATTGTGTAGTTGGGTAATGTGTATTGCGCGAGATAAGTACACCCAAAACTCTTGTCATCCATCTAGAAGACCATAGTGAACGATACAAACACGGTTCAGGTATGTGCACTTTTATGCGCACTATTTATTGTGTAGTTGGGTAATGTGTAGTGCGCGAGATAAGTACACCCAAAACTCTTGTCATCCATCTAGAAGTCCAGAGTGAACGATACAAACACGGTTCAGGTATGTGCACTTTTATGCGCACTATTTATTGTGTAGTTGGGTAATGTGTAGTGCGCGAGATAAGTACACCCAAAACTCTTGTCATCCATCTAGAAGACCATAGTGAACGATACAAACACGGTTCAGGTATGTGCACTTTTATGCGCACTATATATTGTGTAGTTGGGTAATGTGTAGTGCGCGAGATAAGTACACCCAAAACTCTTGTCATCCATCTAGAAGACCATAGTGAACGATACAAACACGGTTCAGGTATGTGCACTTTTATGCTCACTATTTATTGTGTAGTTGGGTAATGTGTAGTGCGCGAGATAAGTACACCCAAAACTCTTGTCATCCATCTAGAAGACCATAGTGAGCGATACAAACACGGTTCAGGTATGTGCACTTTTATGCGCACTATTTATTGTGTAGTTGGGTAATGTGTAGTGCGCGAGATAAGTACACCCAAAACTCTTGTCATCCATCTAGAAGACCATAGTCAACGATACAAACACGGTTCAGGTATGTGCACTTTTATGCGCACTATTTATTGTGTAGTTGGGTAATATGTAGTGCGCGAGATAAGTACACCCAAAACTCTTGTCATCCGTCTAGAAGTCCATAGTGAACGATACAAACACGGTTCAGGTATGTGCACTTTTATGCGCACTATTTATTGTGTAGTTGGGTAATGTGTAGTGCGCGAGATAAGTACACCCAAAACTCTTGTCATCCATCTAGAAGACCATAGTGAACGATACAAACACGGTTCAGGTATGTGCACTTTTATGCGCACTATTTATTGTGTAGTTGGGTAATGTGTAGTGCGCGAGATAAGTACACCCAAAACTCTTGTCATCCATCTAGAAGACCATAGTGAACGATACAAACACGGTTCAGGTATGTGCACTTTTATGCGCACTATTTATTGTGTAGTTGGGTAATGTGTAGTGCGCGAGATAAGTACACCCAAAACTCTTGTCATCCATCTAGAAGACCATAGTGAACGATACAAACACGGTTCAGGTATGTGCACTTTTATGCGCACTATTTATTGTGTAGTTGGGTAATGTGTAGTGCGCGAGATAAGTACACCCAAAACTCTTGTCATCCATCTAGAAGTCCATAGTGAACGATACAAACACGGTTCAGGTATGTGCACTTTTATGCGCACTATTTATTGTGTAGTTGGGTAATGTGTAGTGCGCGAGATAAGTACACCCAAAACTCTTGTCATCCATCTAGAAGACCATAGTGAACGATACAAACACGGTTCAGGTATGTGCACTTTTATGCGCACTATTTATTGTGTAGTTGGGTAATGTGTAGTGCGCGAGATAAGTACACCCAAAACTCTTGTCATCCATCTAGAAGTCCATAGTGAACGATACAAACACGGTTCAGGTATGTGCACTTTTATGCGCACTATTTATTGTGTAGTTGGGTAATGTGTAGTGCGCGAGATAAGTACACCCAAAACTCTTGTCATCCATCTAGAAGACCATAGTGAGCGATACAAACACGGTTCAGGTATGTGCACTTTTATGCGCACTATTTATTGTGTAGTTGGGTAATGTGTAGTGCGCGAGATAAGTACACCCAAAACTCTTGTCATCCATCTAGAAGACCATAGTGAACGATACAAACACGGTTCAGGTATGTGCACTTTTATGCGCACTATTTATTGTGTAGTTGGGTAATATGTAGTGCGCGAGATAAGTACACCCAAAACTCTTGTCATCTATCTAGAAGTCAATAGTGAACGATACAAACACGGTTCAGGTATGTGCACTTTTATGCGCACTATTTATTGTGTAGTTGGGTAATGTGTAGTGCGCGAGATAAGTACACCCAAAACTCTTGTCATCCATCTAGAAAACCATAGTGAACGATACAAACACGGTTCAGGTATATGCACTTTTATGCGCACTATTTATTGTGTAGTTGGGTAATGTGTAGTGCGCGAGATAAGTACACCCAAAACTCTTGTCATCCATCTAGAAGACCATAGTCAACGATACAAACACGGTTCAGGTATGTGCACTTTTATGCGCACTATTTATTGTGTAGTTGGGTAATGTGTAGTGCGCGAGATAAGTACACCCAAAACTCTTGTCATCCATCTAGAAGACCATAGTGAACGATACAAACACGGTTCAGGTATGTGCACTTTTATGCGCACTATTTATTGTGTAGTTGGGTAATGTGTAGTGCGCGAGATAAGTACACCCAAAACTCTTGTCATCCATCTAGAAGTCCAGAGTGAACGATACAAACACGGTTCAGGTATGTGCACTTTTATGCGCACTATTTATTGTGTAGTTGGGTAATGTGTAGTGCGCGAGATAAGTACACCCAAAACTCTTGTCATCCATCTAGACGTCCATAGTGAACGATACAAACACGGTTCAGGTATGTGCACTTTTATGCGCACTATTTATTGTGTAGTGCACGAGATAAGTACACCCAAAACTCTTGTCATCCATCTAGAAGTCCATAGTGAACGATACAAACACGGTTCAGGTATGTGCACTTTTATGCGCACTATTTATTGTGTAGTTGGGTAATGTGTAGTGCGCGAGATAAGTACACCCAAAACTCTTGTCATCCATCTAGAAGACCATAGTCAACGATACAAACACGGTTCAGGTATGTGCACTTTTATGCGCACTATTTATTGTGTAGTTGGGTAATATGTAGTGCGCGAGATAAGTACACCCAAAACTCTTGTCATCCGTCTAGAAGTCCATAGTGAACGATACAAACACGGTTCAGGTATGTGCACTTTTATGCGCACTATTTATTGTGTAGTTGGGTAATGTGTAGTGCGCGAGATAAGTACACCCAAAACTCTTGTCATCCATCTAGAAGACCATAGTGAACGATACAAACACGGTTCAGGTATGTGCACTTTTATGCGCACTATTTATTGTGTAGTTGGGTAATGTGTAGTGCGCGAGATAAGTACACCCAAAACTCTTGTCATCCATCTAGAAGACCATAGTGAACGATACAAACACGGTTCAGGTATGTGCACTTTTATGCGCACTATTTATTGTGTATATAAATATTATATGGGATCCTTTGTGATTTTACGGCTACCATATATTTAGTATGATTTTATCTCAATGGTCCTTTGGAAAATCTAATTGAAATTATACATTACGATACATATTTTGGTATGCCGTGCCGGAAAAGGTAACAGTGTCTTTGTATCACCTTTTATGTTCAGTGAATTTTGTAGACCGTTTTATAATCTACAACGGTTCTATTTCAGGAAAGAATAAATGAGCATAGTATTAAAGTAAGCCCTTATTTTTATCAATTTCATAACTGGTCAGCTGAAACATTGTCGATAAGCGCCAAGAAATATTTTACGAAATTCAACGCCTTAAAACTATTTTCGTATAGGCCTGCGTTGTTTTAGAACACTGAAGATGTTTTTTCTTTTATCATTTTCAAAATGTATTACAAATCAGCACTTGCTACACTCTTACTTATATTAAGTTTTATTACATGCATTAGACTATTAACAATAGCGCTAGCAGATGCTTATCGATATAGCTGAGAGTTCGAGTTTTAGGAGGTATAGAAAGAGATGCAATGCTAGGTATGAAGTGGTTTAATCAAGGGCGTGGCATAGCTGCTATGGATTGCGTTAGGGATGCAGTCATAAAACGAGATGAACTGGGAGTAAACCTTGAAATCAGGGGTCGCACTGCTAACATCGATATATGGATATAATTATAGTAAGAATAAATATTTTTGTTTTAATTTTAAAATATTAATAAGGCCGATTTTAAAAGGAAGTGTTGTTATGCCTCACAAACGGTTCTATCTACCTCTTAACACCATGGTCATGTATACATTCTGAATCTTAATATATAGCTGTGCATGAAAATTATAGTGTTAACTTCAATGTATTAAAACTAACGTCTCGAGTATTTCAATGTTATAAAATACGCCAGCTCCAATCAGAAGTGTGTATTCAGGCAGCCATAGCATTCTTGCTTCTATTTGTCAAGAGCAGTACCATGTCCTACAAATTTCAAAAATCTCTTCTAATTCAGTTTTTTTAACCTTATTAATTTGACTCCTAACCCAAACTATTGTGTTTCCTTAGTTTTAATGTTCAAAATTTGATAAATTATTTATTAATAGTTTTTCCGCTTTTTAAATTTAAGGTTGAATTGGAATTGTTCATTATGTATCGATCTCTATTATTTATTTTTTGTCTCAATATTTATATTATTTATTAATCTTATCGTTGTTGTTGTTATTATTATTATATTATTACTTGTACCATTTTTTTTAATACTTTGCTTTATTTAGTTCAATTTAGTCTACACTCTCGAGTTTAACAGTTCTTCATTTCTCCTAGCGTGGTTTCTAGAGTTGAATGCTGAAGCAAGTGTTATGTGATGTAAATGTTTGTTTCAATCTCCTGGCACACTCGCTTTGTGAGAAAGCTTTGTGTTAGGTAGGCTGACTTAGATGTTTATACTCTGTTTATATTAGCAAAAACATAAACGACTGTTAACGCGCCTAAACGATATAATACCTAATCTCATGCGTACAACGGATAATTTAAAAATTTCTTTCGAACTTTTTAGCTCAACACTATAAACATTTCATAAAAATATAACCAAATTATATTATTATCTTTTAAGATTTAATTCTTTGACATTAAGACATTGCAACATTACCGAAATTACAGCGAATCTTAGGCAGAAGGGAAACTTTGTACTGAACATGTTATGATAAGTAACCATACTTGAAGAAGGTGTTATAGTTTGTAAGTGGAGGTATATTTCCCCCCATCGCCCATTCTTCTACTTCAATTTAACTTCATGGTAAATTAATTTCTATAAATAAGAAACTAAAATTGTTAAATTTGTTTTCTTAAACATCTTTTAATTCATAACAGACAGTGTGGTGCGTATCTTGCCTGCTAATTTTCACCTCCTCCCAACTGTTTCCTTCTTATCGATCCGTCTGTCAGCTCACGGACATGTTTAATATTCTTTTCGATCATTGGTTCGTTAAAATCTTTGCAATTAATTCTGACATTTCTCGCCCACCATGTCTTCTACTAAAACTTTGAGAAATTCCTTTCAAATGAGAAAACGAAATTGGTATGTAAGACTAATTAACTTTCTGTGAATGCATTGACGGACCTAGAAAATTTTAATTAAAAACATAAAGATTGGATTCTTGCGTTGGAATTTATCGACTGAGAAAAGAGTCTTTGAAAAATGTTTTGTGGGGCTTTTTAGAAAACTTTAATGTTTTCTTTACTAAGATATTCTATTTATTAAAGTTCATGTCTTTCTTATTAATTAATTAGACACCTGCGACGATGGTCACCTTGCAACAGAAATGCACAGCCTGGGTAGCAGGTAGACACCTGCGACGATGGTCACCTTGCAACAGGAATGCACAGCCTGGGTAGCAGGTAGACACCTGCGACGATGGTCACCTTGCAACAGGAATGCACAGCCTGGGTAGCAGGTAGACACCTGCGACGATGGTCACCTTGCAACAGGAATGCACAGCCTGGGTAGCAGGTAGGCACCTTCTTCATCTCGGTTGTGGGCAGGTCTTGCCACCTTGTTGACGCAATGGCGGGATTTTTCCCCTATCCACAGCACAAGGGGATCAATATATCAATCCTTAGACCTACCTAATTCAATCTATTATTCTACAGTCTTCTCTTAAAAGGGGGTGTAACATACAGAAGCCCCTTATGACCGCGATAGAGTAGAGATACTAGGTCCCGAAATCTTGATGACTTTGATTTCCAACTATATTTTAATCCAAATGATTTTATATCCCCAACCTAATTTTACATATATTCTGGATCTTTCACTATTCTTTGTAAGTCTCACTGACGGATCCTCTTAAATTCCAAAAGATAGAAACTCATATTAGGTTTTATTTACTTAATATATAGCTTATAATATTTTGGCTGATGATGTGTTATTTGTCATAAATATAAGTACTGACAACAAAAAATAATAAATTACACTATATATTGGTAATATCGTGGTAATACAGTAGTAATGCAGTGGAAATACGGATGTAATACAGTGGTAATTTCGTGGTAATACAGTGGGTTTATCGCAATAATACAATATTATTTATTGGTAAAATAGTGCTAATACAGAGGTAATATAGTGGTAATACAGTAGAAATGCAGTGGTAATACGGATGTAATACAGTGGTAATATCGTGGTAATACAGTGGGTTTATCGCAATAATACAATATCATTTATTGGTAAAATAGTGGTAATACAGTAGTAAGGCAGTGGTAATACGGATGTAATACAGTGGTAACATCGTGGTAATACAGTGGGTTTATCGCAATAATACAATATTAATTTATTGGTAAAATAGCGGTAATACAGAGGTAATATAGTGGTAATACAGTAGTAAGGCAGTGGTAATACAGAGGTAATATAGTGGTAATACAGTAGTAAGGCAGTGGTAATACAGAGGTAATATAGTGGTAATACAGTAGTAATGCAGTGGTAATACAGAGGTAATATAGTGGTAATACAGTAGTAAGGCAGTGGTAATACAGAGGTAATATAGTGGTAATACAGTAGTAAGGCAGTGGTAATACGGATGTAATACAGTGGTAATACAGTAGTAATGCAGTGGTAATACAGAGGTAATATAGTGGTAATACAGTAGTAATGCAGTGGTAATACGGATGTAATACAGTGGTAATACAGTAGTAATGCAGTGGTAATACAGTAGTAATGCAGTGGTAATACAGAGGTAATATAGTGGTAATACAGTAGTAAGGCAGTGGTAATACGGATGTAATACAGTGGTAATACAGTAGTAATGCAGTGGTAATACAGTGGTAAAATAGTACCAGTACAATTGTAATAGTTATACGACGTTTGTTTTAATGTCGTTAGGGAAAAAAGGTTTTAAAGGAATAATGCAAAAGCACAGTGGACATATCTTTTAATGTCCCTTTACCCATCTCAAAGTTATTTGGCAAAACTATTGTCTACATGCAAATTGTTTACATGCCTCCAAGCAAGTGTTCTCAGACTTACTAGAAACTCTGTCGTTGTCAAACTTTGCACGCAGTCTATAGTTTGTTATTTCTATAACTTAAAACAAATTTGTGATGGAAAAACAAAAGAAGAACAGTCTTAACATTGCTGTTCTAAGTTGGTTTATTGACGTTTAAAAATAACGAGAAAAAGTTTTTATAGGTCAATTCTTTAAAAGTTAATCAAAAGTAACATTGAAACTTACAAAAGCTTTATAAAAAGCCTTTTTAAAAACTTTTCTTAAAAAGGTTAAATTCATGCTATTTGTAACACTAACTTTTCTTTTCGACAATATATTAAATAAACGTTTAAGAAGTAACACTTTATCGAGTTGTTTCATCTGAGCTCCACTTTGTCTCTTATATGTACTAAAAGCTCTAAATTACAGACGGCATTACGTAATGCATGTTGGTCTTTTCATTCTAAATAAATACTGATAAATTTAACCTGACAAAATTACTATTGTTTCTTCGTCAAGCTATAAACCGATCCCACAGTTTGTTTCAAGTAGCCCTTGCCTCAGGCGTGAAATATTCAAGTAATTGTAGCTTAAATGCTGCTGAATACTATTGGCCTGAGTCAGTTGTATTTTCAGTCGAAGAAAAGGTCATTTTATTTCGCCCCGTTGGATAGAAATATCCCACCGCTACTTTTATTGGGATATATGTCATACGAAGTGACCTACAGAATGAAGGTAAGCCCAAGAACCCTCATTTATGGACCATAAATGAATTTAAAAATTATTCATGTGTTTGTAGCTGTATTCTTTGGCGCCACAGGAAGCTTTGCATAGAAAGGCTAAGTCCTGTAACAGAGCCGCTATTATTATTATTTGACGCAGATCGTACACTTTTTAACTGCGCAAGATGGACAACGGAAGGGCTAAAACTGAAGGAATGATCAGACAATTGACGCCCTATAACATTATGGAACTGGTAATTAACAACGGTGTGAATTGGGAATGAATAAATTTCTAGTTAGAAACAGCTGAGGACCAATAAAAGAGAAAATTTAGTTAAGGACAGCTGAAATCGACTCCAAGTAGGAGGTGAAAGGTGAAAGAGATCATCCAAGCCTGGATGCTGCAGTGGACCAGTGATGTGTGAGAACATGACTCGAAGAACGTAGATCGGAGAAAAGGAGCAGACGCCGTGACTGGCGAAGAAAAGCCACCCTCTATAAAGCTAACGTGGGTAAAGGGTGAAGTCCCGCAGGAGCCCTCCATGGTCCTTGTACGGAATCAACTCCAACTATATGGAAATAAAAATGTTATTACTACTACGACTATTACTTTTATTATTAACATTTTAGTCTCTGAGTGTTACTTAATAGGGTCATTTAAACTTACTGTGTGTTTGGCCGAAATTAAGCTTTAAGATTTTTACTTTTAACATATGGAGCGAAATGTATAATAATATAGGAATTCGTTAAGGATTCAGGGTTTTCCTGATAGAGGAGGTTGAAATATACACGACTGTCTTGGTTGTGAAGCTTCCTTTACTCCTGATCAAGGTCATAAAATATAACCCGTATTCTTATATACATTAATGCACTTTAAAATTAAACCTTTAAAGCGACGCCAGGATTCGTAATATTTTTCCAACTTGGATCCACTTCCTCTGCGCTTTCTGTAATATTAGAAATCACAATAGCGTACAGCTCTCAGCGAGTTATCGATCCATAATGCGCTCAATAAACACACACTAATGGCCTCATACATAATGCAGGCCGGAGAAAAGTTTCACCCTAGCCGGAGTTTGAATAGATCCTCTACTATTGTGTAAGCAGTGATTTGTTTCCACTTGTGGTCAGACAGGCAACACTTCAGAATCCCGTTTTTCTCCGGGCGGTAAACAAATGGCTTTTTCAGACTGATTCATTTCACCCAACCACTTCAGTCAACACATTGAGTGGTTTCTATTCAATCGTTGTGGATATCTGTTGGTGCGAAAGCAAATTTTATTTTTATGAACAATAGTTTGTATTGAAATGCTGTTTCCAGGCACATTCAGACTAGATTTATAGCTTAATAACATCACATACACATAACATAATTATATCTATTTAATTAAACAACCATTTAAACAGATAGTGTTAAGTTTAATGTACAAATGTCACGCTTTATAACCATATAAGACCACATTGTTCACAAATACTTTAGCAAGGGTTCTATTTTATGTAGTTTTTTGATTATACTGAACTTAAAAATTATACAAATCTGTGGCATTCATAATTGTTAGTAAGAAGTCTAATAGCTTAGAAATAAGCTTTTTACAAATATTCCATCTAAGAATTACATTATTTCAAGACCAATTTGGATGGTATTTGGATTTTAATTTTATACCAATCTATTTCAATAAATTGTTTTCATTTCTTCGCAAACGACCAAATTGTAGAAAGCTTCTTCTTCAGCATTTCTTCGAGGTCATGACGAAATGTTTTCGAAAATGATCATCACCAGGAAGCCTTTGAACAGAATACTGGATTATTTCCTAGAAGTGCCAAGAATATTGTCACTTTGAAATACCACAAATTTGTCTTCAGTCTGGGTTTATATATATTATTGTTATGGTAAATATCATTAGTAAAATCTATTTGTTATTCAAATTGAATAATGTTTCAAAATATATAGAGTTTAAAATCTGTTTTGAAACGAAATGTCGACAAATGTTGGAAGAAAAAGATATTAGCACATTGTAAATTTGTATAATTCTCTTAAGTGTTTCAGATAAATGTGAATTTGGACCAGAAGTGAAGAAACGAGCTAGGGTAACTGCTTACAGATGGCGGGAAAAGTTCCAACAATTTATGATCACTATTCCCGACAAATGCAGCGATAGCACTTATGGTTAAGGTAACGCTTGGGAACGATGGTTACAAAACTTCAGCGAAATTTCCAAAAACCTGCTTAAGTAGCTAAAACAATTATCCAGTATTGTTGATTCGTTATTAATAGGAGGAACCACGACGATTGGAACCCAAAAGAAACTAAGTAACATTTTTTTTAACAAAATAGGGGAATGGATTACTAGAGGAGAGCTAAGGTGGAAGGAACATCGGGTAGAATTAGTCAAAGTTGGAGACTTATTCGAAAACTGCGCATTTTATATACGGAATGAGAATAAAGTATTAGAATAAAGCAAAGAGGAAATTTTAAAGGGTCGTTTGGGCAATCAATAGTTGATGTGAGTTATTAATTAAGGGCTTAAATAGTTTTGGGGTAATTAATACTTGATAGCAAATATCAACTAAAAGCTAAATAAGACATTTTTTTTAAAGAGAGATAGTGGAAATGGTAAGGTATTTTGTGGGGAAAAGAGAGGTTCAGTGCTGGCATACAAAAGAATGTTAAAGTAAAAGATAGTAAAAAGTAGAATTAATGAATAGTTAAGGAAGGTTTTAAAGGAAACTAGTATTGGAGAAAAGCGTTTAAGGCGCGAGTCGATGAAAAGAAAGAAGAAACAGGATCGTTAGTTTTAGTTTTAGTTTTAGTTATTCCTTTTATATTATATCTTGTAACTATATTTAAAGTAACATACAAAAATACAGCAAGCATAAACGATAAAATAAACCAAATGGAAAAAATTCGCCCCACACTTAAAGCAAGCATAAACGATAAAATAAACCAAATGGAAAAAATACGCCCCATACTTAATAATGGAATTTATAAAATCGAATACCCAGATTGTAACAAATTATATATTCGGCAAACAAAAATGAAATTAATAGACAGATATATTGAACACTTTAAAGGCTACATCAAACAAACAAAATTTAAACTTAGCCACACACACACACACACTAAAAAATAACCACACTTTTCCCACATTAGAAACAACACGTCTAATAAAACAAATTACAAAAAGGCATACAAATGACAATCTGGGAACCACTGCAAATTTATAAACACAAAAATAATATAATAAACGAAAAAGTACAAATAAAATCAAAAAATTATTTTTTTTTAAACAGTTTTGCAAAGTTTAATATTTACAAAATTAGGAAAGACGATAGCTTCCGATAGTGAATATTTTCCGAAACGCTAGAGTAGGATTCCTTTGTAGTCAAACTCCAAAGAATTTCGGAACGGAGAAGCTTGCTCACATTATTTGTGTTTAATGTAGCTGTAGTTTGAAAAGCGGTTAAACGAACACTTGAGTGAAAGTGTTTTGGCAATTTCTATTGCATATTTTTTCATAGATTTGTATAAACAAAGCCTATTTTCTTATTACTACTTTTACACTTAAATTTGTTTTTATTTGGTTAATGACCTTAATTGTTTAATGTTTACATTAGACGAAAACAAACACTTTTAGATTTTTTGTAGACACGGACAGCAATAAATTGATTTTTGGCATTCTAAAACTTTAAATTTCAAATTTTTGAAAGAATCGAATTTTCTACAATAGTTTAGGAATAAAATTAGTAAGAAATAGGTTATGCTTGTCATTTATTGTAAACATCGAGAATCCACAATGTAAATTTAAAAATATTTGTAAATAAATTTATGTTAATTTAGTCACCCCCTTCTCAGTTTAGTGAGGATTACGTCTATGAATGGATATATTTTTGTATTTGTTTAGGAATATTTACATTTTATAAATGTTATTATTTATAAATATAAAGCTGAAAGCTGTTCACTTTAGTATATTGACATTATCAAGAGCGTCATTCTCAGTCAACAGTTAAACAACAATCATTAGATAAATAAAATTATTAAATTAATAATAACCTAAGAGCCATAACTTGTATAAATATTCAAGTTATTGATAGACATATTTATGAATAGATAAATGTTTACTGAAAATTTATCATTTTCAAATCATATGCATGTACAGACACACATTTCTGTATAGACACACACAAAAATGCAAAATGAAGCGGACAATAGTGCTCAAATAATTCGTTTCTAAATTAGCTGTAATTATCTTATTCTAAATTATAGATACGTTATTAGGAACAAACTACAAGGGCAGTACGATGAATGAAGATGAACTCTTGCGTATGCCAAAATGAAGGAAACGTAAAATATGAAGGTGTAGGGTATTTAGAATCGGACAGTTTCATACAGCACGTTTCCTTTAGCAGTGAGTCGTTTATTGCAGGGGAGAATTATATATTTTATTTGCATGCACAACGTTTCCTGCACTTCTAGAGACAAAGCGCCTTCTCGGGTAGTAAATAACTTTTGACTTCAAGTCTATTCATTTCTCTTTTCGAGATTCTTGGCGCAGGTATACATCTTAAAACAATGGTAGGGAATGTGAATGGAAGACAAATCTCTGTCTTTAACAAAGAAACATAAATGCAATTAAGGGTTGGTTAAAATTATATAATATTTTCTATACAGGCAATTTTAAAAATGGCCAGTAAAAATAACTCAACATGTAAATTTATAGATTATCATTTTATGAAGACAACTAGTTGACATAACTTCTTTTCAAAGAACACATTTTATTAATAATATTATTAGTATTAATATTTTTCTTAATATTATTATTGTTATTATTTTGACCCTTGTTCACCCTGGTAGTGGGAGTCATCCAAGTAAAGAACTCTAACCCTGCTTGAGCTGGTATTCTCCTATTTGCAATACCAAGGTGTTTTTCTCTCCTTTCCTTAAGCCTACCTGATTCCGTCTTCCCGTCCAAACCATTTTTTTAAAGGCAGTGTAACGTGTATCACCTCTTTAAGACACCGTTAAACAGATGGTCTATTTCAGGTACGCTAAAATGATTTGCCGGTGTTCATCACCGCTTTCGCCTAATCAGACTACGATGGTTATGGCAATAGCAATAGACGGGTTAATCGTGACTCTAACATCAAGGGGTTACGCCCTTTCTTCCATACCCTTCTTTTATTAAAAGAGATATGAGTATGAAAATCTAGACGCCATACAGATGTAAAGGAAACGAAGGGTTCGGCTATTTTCACACTTTCAAACGTAATACCTTTCTAATTTTAATTTAACTCTAGAACATATTCACTGCTCAATAAATGATCTTTTAGTTACTTTTTTATTTTTTTTAAATATCTATAAATGCAGACATGTTATTTAATTTAAAGTTTTTGCTTTGAGTTTGTTCATTCAAAGTAAATAGCATTTTATAATCAAGGGTTCACAAGGCCAATTAAAGGGACTATTAACTCAGTGTGTAGGGGCTTTATTAACATTCCTCGCTTAGTTACTTTAATTGCTTGGAACAACTCGACCCCAGCTAAGAGAGAGAGAGAGAGAGAAGAAGTGACAAATTTAGCCGCTGGTGGATTTTACTGTTTAAGTAGTTAGGCCTATACGCATTGCTTTAGCTTAACCATAGCATTTGCATAAAGTTGTAAGATATCGCATAAAATGTATTATTACTTGTTAATTTCTTTGTTATAGAAAAATACAATATTTTAAAATTCTTTGTTTTTGAGGAGTTGACGGGTAACAGAGGACTCTGAAAAGACTATTGGACCTATTGTTTTATCTCCAACTGGATCACCTTTATCCTTTAGGCTAATAATTTTTCCTTATGTGTCTTGATATCATCATCAATTTGTTTCTATTTGTTCTTCTTTTTCACTGTTCCTTCGAATGCAAAAGTTCTTATTTTTATTGTATTTTAATTTTATCTTCTTTATGTATCTAATTTCTTATATTACACCCTTTACATAATTGTGTATAATGGAGACTTTCTTTATTTTGTAGCTCTGTGGCATCAATATGAAGAGATAATTGCCACGTGATCAATTATTATTTCCTTCTAATTAGGAAACAACCCTTATTTACCTACTAGTGGTAATACATAACATTAGGCTAGAAACCAATTGTCCCAATCTATCCCCCCCCCTTAATCACCAGTTTGTAGAATCATTCCCTATCAGCAGATTACTCATTAACTGGAGATTACTTTATATAAGGAGGCCACTCTATGTTAGAAAACCATTCACTACCTGGAGATTAATCTTTAACAGAAGATTATTCATAAGAATATTACTCTGTATCAGAAAGTCATTATCTACCACGATTTTACAATCTATAAGGAGATTATTCTATTCTATAATCAGTAATAGAACATTGCTATATATAAGGAGTTTGCTCTATATGGGGAAATCATTCACTACTAGGAGATTAATCACTATCACGATATTTCTTACGATCAGAAGATCATTCACTGTTAAAGGATTGTTCACTATTAGAAGCTTACTATCAACAGATTTCTCACTATCAAGAAATCCATATTCACACATCCTTTTCAGTTTAATTTTCGCAACATTTACTTCCTCCAAAGTTCTGTCATTTCTGCTTGTTATTAATTTCTTTGCTTTGTAGTGTACGAAATCGCATTGTTTGTAGTAAAGTCGTGTGTTGTAGTAATGTTGAGGTGGTATATATGATTTAAAGAGAAGCATGGCTTGCGGGAAAAGTAGTTCCTAAACCACACCTTCCCTTTATCGGAGTCAATCTATGATTAACGATTAACGTATTTGGCATTTGACATCAATACAGTTATATGTTGGTTTATTCATGCTTTTTTAAACTTGACTTTTCCATGCCAAAAATAGAAACTGACACGTAACATTAATACACAAAGCGTTCTTAACAAATCGCAGTTAGAATGTAACAATAACAATAAAAAAATGTATTGCACGTAAATTGAAGTGCAAAATCTATAGGACGAGTCTTGAAATATTTTTTTATCAGTTTGATTCAGTAACACAAGAATATATGTATTCGATTTTTTTTAAATTGTTTATTATAAATAACAATAACTAACCATCGAACTCAGAATTACAAAAACACACCTTATTTAAAACTTCAGTGTAAACCTTAAAAGGTTTATATTTACTCGTGAAGCATGATATACAGAGAGCCAAGCCTTTCTAAAATTGATAAAATTAATTTTGCAGCTCGAGGCAATAAAGTATTCCCTGACAGTCTATTAATCTAGGACGATTAATGCGTGTGCTGGTTGCGTGTATTTACCGCTCCGCTCTGTGCATAATGTGAAGTATTCCAAACCGAATACCCCAGTACATAGTCATTGCATTATATCCCTACTAGGGAGGCGCAGGCTTGCTTCCCTAGATGGTCCTCATCTGGTCCCAAAGATAGTTATCGTATTCAAACTCTAAACAAATAAACACTGTTACCACAATTACACATATGTTTCAGAATTATATCTATATTTTTAGCGAATCCCCACTCTAACCGGAACTAATCAGAAATTCGAATTTCATTGTATTGTTTCATTTTTGGCCTATATACCCAATGGAGCCCTAATGCCTTTACCAAATTCATCATGTTTTAGTAAATCGCATATTAAAATAGAAAGTATTCTTTGCTTTAACTAAATAATATCATCTTTTAATTATATGTTTATCTATTCAAATTTTTTTGATTAAAATCACCGAATAGCCTATCTGTGCTTTTATAAAGTAAATTAGACCCAGTTGCTCTTTTCTTCATGAATTAAAATTTTCTTAACAGTCTCAAACTCTAAGACTTTAAGCGATTGTTATGTCTTACCTTCAATGGTGTTATTTCCATCAACGTTCTGTAGCCTTCGGTTTTTTTAATTTTTGTAATCAATATCATCCATATTTTAACTGTGAAGTTGCAACCTTTTTGTACTTCTCTTCGAAGCGGATACACAATAATTATTAACAAATAAAAGACGTACAAAACTCTAAAATTAATCATTTATTTACTCATACGTGTTTCAATGACAAAGTCATCATCATCAGTGAGTGTTGCTACTACAAACACTGGTGATCTATTATCAACACTCACTGTTGCTAGGGACAGTATAAGAACTTCCCTGTTTGACCTAAAGCAATTTTCTGATTAGTATTTCCCGCTGAATAGTGTTGCTCCTAATACGCAATTAACACATTAGTTAAATCAACGCCCAAGCCTGACCTTACATCGATTGATTTCCTCTGTTTTGGGGTGTTTACTTGATACCTAAGCTGGGAATTGTTAGGATGTAATTACATTAGTTTAAATAAAGCCGTTATGTAGAAGTGAATGTTTCTACGCTACGCCTCACACACTACGAATTTCACTTGAAAAGGTTCAAGTCCTACTAAATGCTATTCACATTCATCGTATATTTAAATAATTGTAATATTTACTCTTTTGTATAGTGACACATAAAAACATAATATACCAAAATAATTATTTATCAATTATATACAAAATTTAGAAAAAAGGTAATGATCTTTTTATTTTGCTAACAATACTATTTATTTGCCTTTTAAGTTAGGCTTAAGTAATTTAACTTGACAGTTTCATAGAGGGTTAAAACCTAAATGCTGTGTTATATAATAAACAACTTTACTTATTAGCTAAATTTATAAACACACATATTTGAATAATTGAGAATCAATATGTTTAATTTAACTAACGCTATGATGATATTAGGTTGAGTCGAAACAACCGCAGCGAGATGATCCCTTTGTGGTTCAGACCTCACATAACCAGGGGGGAATGTCTGTAAAGATCTCACATTGAGGTCAGACTTTAAAAAATTATATTTCAAATTTTATTTTATTTCTTTTCTGCATTTGGGTTTTTATATTAATTTGTATTTCTACTATCACTTTATGGCATTTGCTTTGAATGCTTTGCTCAATACTTAAAGTTTTGTCATTCTCTTTTGCCTTCCTAACAACAAAACTAACACCATACTACGTAAGTAAAGTTCTTAAGATAAACGACTCAGATATCTTTCGGCGAGGCAGCACAGTGAACAAAACTAACACCATACTACGTAAGTAAAGTTCTTAAGATAAACGACTCGGATATCTTTCGGCGAGGCAGCACAGTGAACAAAACTAACACCATACTACGTAAGTAAAGTTCTTAAGATAAACGACTCAGATATCTTTCGGCGAGGCAGCACAGTGAACAAAACTAACACCATACTACGTAAGTAAAGTTCTTAAGATAAACGACTCAGATATCTTTCGGCGAGGCAGCACAGTGAACAAAACTAACACCATACTACGTAAGTAAAGTTCTTAAGATAAACGACTCAGATATCTTTCGGCGAGGCAGCACAGTGAACAAAACTAACACCATACTACGTAAGTAAAGTTCTTAAGATAAACGACTCAGATATCTTTCGGCGAGGCAGCACAGTGAACAAAACTAACACCATACTACGTAAGTAAAGTTCTTAAGATAAACGACTCAGATATCTTTCGGCGAGGCAGCACAGTGAACAAAACTAACACCATACTACGTAAGTAAAGTTCTTAAGATAAACGACTCGGATATCTTTCGGCGAGGCAGCACAGTGAACAAAACTAACACCATACTACGTAAGTAAAGTTCTTAAGATGAACGACTCAGATATCTTTCGGCGAGGCAGCAGAGTGAACAAAACTAACACCATACTACGTAAGTAAAGTTCTTAAGATAAACGACTCAGATATCTTTCGGCGAGGCAGCACAGTGAACAAAACTAACACCATACTACGTAAGTAAAGTTCTTAAGATAAACGACTCAGATATCTTTCGGCGACGCACAGTGAACAAAACTAACACCATACTACGTAAGTAAAGTTCTTAAGATGAACGACTCAGATATCTTTCGGCGAGGCACAGTGAACAAAACTAACACCATACTACGTAAGTAAAGTTCTTAAGATGAACGACTCGGATATCTTTCGGCGAGGCACAGTGAACAAAACTAACACCATACTACGTAAGTAAAGTTCTTAAGATGAACGACTCAGATATCTTTCGGCGACGCTCAGTGAACAAAACTAACACCATACTACGTAAGTAAAGTTCTTAAGATAAACGACTCAGATATCTTTCGGCGATGCAGCACAGTGAACAAAACTAACACCATACTACGTAAGTAAAGTTCTTAAGATAAACGACTCGGATATCTTTCGGCGAGGCAGCACAGTGAACAAAACTAACACCATACTACGTAAGTAAAGTTCTTAAGATAAACGACTCAGATATCTTTCGGCGATGCAGCACAGTGAACAAAACTAACCCCATACTACGTAAGTAAAGTTCTTAAGATAAACGACTCGGATATTTTTCGGCGAGGCACAGTGAACAAAACTAACACCATACTACGTAAGTAAAGTTCTTAAGATGAACGACTCAGATATCTTTCGGCGACGCTCAGTGAACAAAACTAACACCATACTACGTAAGTAAAGTTCTTAAGATAAACGACTCGGATATCTTTCGGCGAGGCAGCACAGTGAACAAAACTAACACCATACTACGTAAGTAAAGTTCTTAAGATAAACGACTCAGATATCTTTCGGCGAGGCAGCACAGTGAACAAAACTAACACCATACAACGTAAGTAAAGTTCTTAAGATAAACGACTCAGATATCTTTCGGCGAGGCAGCACAGTGAACAAAACTAACACCATACTACGTAAGTAAAGTTCTTAAGATAAACGACTCAGATATCTTTCGGCGAGGCACAGTGAACAAAACTAACACCATACTACGTCAGTAAAGTTCTTAAGATAAACGACTCGGATATCTTTCGGCGAGGCACAGTGAACAAAACTAACACCATACTACGTAAGTAAAGTTCTTAAGATGAACGACTCAGATATCTTTCGGCGAGGCACAGTGAACAAAACTAACACCATACTACGTAAGTAAAGTTCTTAAGATGAACGACTCAGATATCTTTTGGCGAGGCAGCACAGTGAACAAAACTAACACCATACTACGTAAGTAAAGTTCTTAAGATGAACGACTCAGATATCTTTCGGCGAGGCAGCACAGTGAACAAAACTAACACCATACTACGTAAGTAAAGTTCTTAAGATAAACGACTCGGATATCTTTCGGCGAGGCAGCACAGTGAACAAAACTAACACCATACTACGTAAGTAAAGTTCTTAAGATGAACGACTCAGATATCTTTCGGCGAGGCAGCACAGTGAACAAAACTAACACCATACTACGTAAGTAAAGTTCTTAAGATGAACGACTCAGATATCTTTCGGCGAGGCAGCACAGTGAACAAAACTAACACCATACTACGTAAGTAAAGTTCTTAAGATAAACGACTCGGATATCTTTCGGCGAGGCAGCACAGTGAACAAAACTAACACCATACTACGTAAGTAAAGTTCTTAAGATGAACGACTCAGATATCTTTCGGCGACGCTCAGTGAACAAAACTAACACCATACTACGTAAGTAAAGTTCTTAAGATAAACGACTCAGATATCTTTCGGCGATGCAGCACAGTGAACAAAACTAACACCATACTACGTAAGTAAAGTTCTTAAGATAAACGACTCGGATATCTTTCGGCGAGGCAGCACAGTGAACAAAACTAACACCATACTACGTAAGTAAAGTTCTTAAGATAAACGACTCAGATATCTTTCGGCGATGCAGCACAGTGAACAAAACTAACCCCATACTACGTAAGTAAAGTTCTTAAGATAAACGACTCGGATATTTTTCGGCGAGGCACAGTGAACAAAACTAACACCATACTACGTAAGTAAAGTTCTTAAGATGAACGACTCAGATATCTTTCGGCGACGCTCAGTGAACAAAACAAACACCATACTACGTAAGTAAAGTTCTTAAGATAAACGACTCGGATATCTTTCGGCGAGGCAGCACAGTGAACAAAACTAACACCATACTACGTAAGTAAAGTTCTTAAGATAAACGACTCAGATATCTTTCGGCGAGGCAGCACAGTGAACAAAACTAACACCATACTACGTAAGTAAAGTTCTTAAGATAAACGACTCAGATATCTTTCGGCGAGGCACAGTGAACAAAACTAACACCATACTACGTCAGTAAAGTTCTTAAGATAAACGACTCGGATATCTTTCGGCGAGGCACAGTGAACAAAACTAACACCATACTACGTAAGTAAAGTTCTTAAGATGAACGACTCAGATATCTTACGGCGAGGCACAGTGAACAAAACTAACACCATACTACGTAAGTAAAGTTCTTAAGATGAACGACTCAGATATCTTTCGGCGAGGCACAGTGAACAAAACTAACACCATACTACGTAAGTAAAGTTCTTAAGATGAACGACTCAGATATCTTTCGGCGAGGCAGCACAGTGAACAAAACTAACACCATACTACGTAAGTAAAGTTCTTAAGATAAACGACTCGGATATCTTTCGGCGAGGCAGCACAGTGAACAAAACTAACACCATACTACGTAAGTAAAGTTCTTAAGATGAACGACTCAGATATCTTTCGGCGAGGCAGCACAGTGAACAAAACTAACACAATACTACGTAAGTAAAGTTCTTAAGATAAACGACTCGGATATCTTTCGGCGAGGCAGCACAGTGAACAAAACTAACACCATACTACGTAAGTAAATTTCTTAAGATGAACGACTCAGATATCTTTCGGCGAGGCAGCACAGTGAACAAAACTAACACCATACTACGTAAGTAAAGTTCTTAAGATAAACGACTCGGATATCTTTCGGCGAGGCAGCACAGTGAACAAAACTAACACCATACTACGTAAGTAAAGTTCTTAAGATGAACCACTCAGATATCTTTCGGCGAGGCAGCAGAGTGAACAAAACTAACACCATACTACGTAAGTAAAGTTCTTAAGATAAACGACTCGGATATCTTTCGGCGAGGCAGCACAGTGAACAAAACTAACATCATACTACGTAAGTAAAGTTCTTAAGATAAACGACTCGGATATCTTTCGGCGAGGCAGCACAGTGAACAAAACTAACACCATACTACGTAAGTAAAGTTCTTAAGATGAACGACTCAGATATCTTTCGGCGAGGCAGCACAGTGAACAAAACTAACACCATACTACGTAAGTAAAGTTCTTAAGATAAACGACTCAGATATCTTTCTTCGAGGCAGCACAGTGAACAAAACTAACACCATACTACGTAAGTAAAGTTCTTAAGATAAACGACTCGGATATCTTTCGGCGAGGCAGCACAGTGAACAAAACTAACACCATACTACGTAAGTAAAGTTCTTAAGATGAACGACTCAGATATCTTTCGGCGAGGCAGCACAGTGAACAAAACTAACACCATACTACGTAAGTAAAGTTCTTAAGATAAACGACTCGGATATCTTTCGGCGAGGCAGCACAGTGAACAAAACTAACACCATACTACGTAAGTAAAGTTCTTAAGATGAACGACTCAGATATCTTTCGGCGAGGCAGCACAGTGAACAAAACTAACACAATACTACGTAAGTAAAGTTCTTAAGATGAACGACTCAGATATCTTTCGGCGAGGCAGCACAGTGAACAAAACTAACACCATACTACGTAAGTAAAGTTCTTAAGATAAACGACTCGGATATCTTTCGGCGAGGCAGCACAGTGAACAAAACTAACACCATACTACGTAAGTAAAGTTCTTAAGATGAACGACTCAGATATCTTTCGGCGAGGCACAGTGAACAAAACTAACACCATACTACGTAAGTAATGTTCTTAAGATGAACGACTCAGATATCTTTCGGCGAGGCACAGTGAACAAAACTAACACCATACTACGTAAGTAAAGTTCTTAAGATGAACGACTCAGATATCTTTCGGCGAGGCAGCACAGTGAACAAAACTAACACCATACTACGTAAGTAAAGTTCTTAAGATGAACGACTCAGATATCTTTCGGCGAGGCAGCACAGTGAACAAAACTAACACCATACTACGTAAGTAAAGTTCTTAAGATAAACGACTCGGATATCTTTCGGCGAGGCAGCACAGTGAACAAAACTAACACCATACTACGTAAGTAAAGTTCTTAAGATGAACTACTCAGATATCTTTCGGCGTGGCAGCACAGTGAACAAAACTAACACCATACTACGTAAGTAAAGTTCTTAAGATGAACGACTCAGATATCTTTCGGCGAGGCAGCACAGTGAACAAAACTAACACCATACTACGTAAGTAAAGTTCTTAAGATAAACGACTCGGATATCTTTCGGCGAGGCAGCACAGTGAACAAAACTAACACCATACTACGTAAGTAAAGCTCTTAAGATGAACGACTCAGATATCTTTCGGCGAGGCAGCACAGTGAACAAAACTAACACCGTACTACGTAAGTGAAGTTCTTAAGATAAACGACTCGGATATCTTTCGGCGAGGCAGCACAGTGAACAAAACTAACACCATACTACGTAAGTAAAGTTCTTAAGATGGACGACTCAGATATCTTTCGGCGAGGCAGCACAGTGAACAAAACTAACACCATGCTACGTAAGTAAAGTTCTTAAGATGAACGACTCAGATATCTTTCGGCGAGGCAGCACAGTGAACAAAACTAACACCATACTACGTAAGTAAAGTTCTTAAGATGAACGACTCAGATATCTTTCGGCGAGGCAGCACAGTGAACAAAACTAACACCATACTACGTAAGTAAAGTTCTTAAGATAAACGACTCGGATATCTTTCTGCGAGGCAGCACAGTGAAGAAAACTAACACCATACTACGTAAGTAAAGTTCTTAAGATGAACGACTCAGATATCTTTCGGCGAGGCAGCACAGTGAACAAAACTAACACCATACTACGTAAGTAAATTTCTTAAGATGAACGACTCAGATATCTTTCGGCGAGGCAGCACAGTGAACAAAACTAACACCATACTACGTAAGTAAAGTTCTTAAGATAAACGACTCGGATATCTTTCGGCGAGGCAGCACAGTGAACAAAACTAACACCATACTACGTAAGTAAAGTTCTTAAGATGAACGACTCAGATATCTTTCGGCGAGGCAGCAGAGTGAACAAAACTAACACCATACTACGTAAGTAAAGTTCTTAAGATAAACGACTCGGATATCTTTCGGCGAGGCAGCACAGTGAACAAAACTAACATCATACTACGTAAGTAAAGTTCTTAAGATAAACGACTCGGATATCTTTCGGCGAGGCAGCACAGTGAACAAAACTAACACCATACTACGTAAGTAAAGTTCTTAAGATGAACGACTCAGATATCTTTCGGCGAGGCAGCACACTGAACAAAACTAACACCATACTACGTAAGTAAAGTTCTTAAGATAAACGACTCAGATATCTTTCGGCGAGGCAGCACAGTGAACAAAACTAACACCATACTACGTAAGTAAAGTTCTTAAGATAAACGACTCGGATATCTTTCGGCGAGGCAGCACAGTGAACAAAACTAACACCATACTACGTAAGTAAAGTTCTTAAGATAAACGACTCGGATATCTTTCGGCGAGGCAGCACAGTGAACAAAACTAACACCATACTACGTAAGTAAAGTTCTTAAGATAAACGACTCGGATATCTTCCGGCGAGGCAGCACAGTGAACAAAACTAACCTTTGTCATTCCCTTTCGTCTCAAGCATGAGCAATTTGATCTTCTAAAGCTTTATCTACTTCATTCTTGACTACTTGTTGTAGAGTTATATTACTGAAAGATCTGAATATCTAACTTTTGAAATAAGAGCTACTGAATCTTCCAAATAAGAATCAAGTCAACTTCGCCGTTCTCGAACTGGTTTCTTCACAGCCCCTTTTTAGGTTAAACTTAGGTTTTCAACTCGAAATGAACTTGCAGACTTTGCAAGACGCCGAGAAAGAAAGTTACAGAGCGCAGGGAAGTCCTATAGAAGCGGAGTTGGGGTTAAATAGCCCTGCAGAAGTTTCTGCATTACTAGGATATGTTTGAGTTTCAGAAGGATTCTGCAAAGCTCCGCCTTAAACTCTTCCCCTTGCGTTGTGCATATTACCACGTTTGATACAAAATGTATTGCGATTGGAGATAGTAGATTTCGCCCAACAATGCGAAATGTTTAGTGTTTGTTCACTTTTTGTAGTTGTATAACTTTTCCCATCTTATATCTTCAATTTCTCTAAAAATAAATGGTTAATACTCAGAGCGTCGCAGTTATCTGCCATTCCTGTCACTGTCACGTTAACTAGTCTTGATGCGATTCGGAGACCCCATATCGATCAGAAACTTTAATGATAGAAATTCTCTATATAGATATTTATTTACTTTATTTTGTAAGTTGGTGTATTTGAAATTATTGCTTGGCAATACAAGTGGTATTATTTATATTATTCCTGTATCAAAAATTACGGAAATTTTATTTATATTTCAACCCAAGTTCCAGGTATTTATTTATAATTAAAAAGGATATTTTACAAGTTATTTTTGTTTTTAGTTAACTTTATTTACCACAATTTGCTCACAATTAAAATTTTCAAAAATATTATAGATTTTCTTACCCATATTACAAATGTATTGTACGTCGAACAAAAATATTATAGATTTTCTTACCCATATTACAAATGTATTGTACGTCGAACAAAAATATTATAGATTTTCTTACCCATATTACAAATGTATTGTACGTCGAACAAAAATATTATAGATTTTCTTACCCATATTACAAATGTATTGTACGTCGAACAAAAATATTATAGATTTTCTTACCCATATTACAAATGTATTGTACGTCGAACAAAAATATTTTAGATTTTCTTACCCATATTACAAATGTATTGTACGTCGAAAAAAAATATTATAGATTTTCTTACCCATATTACAAATGTATTGTACGTCGAACAAAAATATTATAGATTTTCTTACCCATATTACAAATGTATTGTACGTCGAACAAAAATATTATAGATTTTCTTACCCATATTACAAATGTATTGTACGTGGAACAAAAATAAAGTATTTTTAAGCACGTCATTCTAATTTTACATGAATATCGCACATCTGAAACACATTTATAAGCTTCCACAGGTCACAACCCATACGAAACCACCACTTATGTCCCTTAATTAATGCCCGAGCGGTTCCAACAAAGTTTAATTTCAAGCGAAAATTTTGCTGACTGTAACTCGCTATCGAAGCATTTCCGGACCTTTGTGTTGTATTTTTTAGACTTCTGCAATTATTAAATAAATTCTACTTGCTTCATTTCATAAGAAAAGAAAAGAAAACTTAATAGTTTTATTTTGCTAACATTAAATTCTAAACAATTATACATTACATTAAAAAACTATACAAAAAACTACTCACATCAGCTGATGGTAAGATCAAATCTAACACTGTTTCTCGAGTAGTTTCCTACGTAAGTATAGGAACACCCAGTTAAAGTGACTTGATGAAAAAATATCTGCTCCTGATCTTTAGTGTTTATTGGACTGCCTCACCAATATGTTCAAAAATAAACTTTCTTTGCATGTCGACAAGTTTATTGCTTTTTGTTTCTTGAGTATTTTCCAACATATGAATTGCCGCTCTATTATCTATAATTAAATCTGTTGATTCAGATAAATCTAGTAATTTTAATTCTTCACATAACCGACGAATCCAACTTATTTCTTAAATACCTACTACTGGTGATTCTCGTCAGCTTCTGATGATGCTTTTGCAGATACCTCTTGTTCCTGCCCAAACTATACTACTGGACAACAATTTTCAAGTAACTTTTCACTTGTTGATTGTTTATCTTCCTTATCCCCATAATTTGAATCAATGTAACCTTCAACTTTTCCTTTCCATTGAAAAATATACCATACAAATAAATTCCTCTTTGATGGCGAAACTCTCTTTCAGTAACTTTCCAACGTTTAACTTCTGGATTACTAAGTTACCGACTAAACACAGTTACTCCAAATAAAATATATCTGGACGAGTCATTGTAGAGAGAAATTTGTATACTGCTAAGTACTGATTTTTTTCTTTTTCTAGCACTTAGACGACATTCCGAACTTTTCAGAAACGTTTTAATGACTTTCTTTCTTTTTTCACCAATGACTAATCCATCTTAAACAAATACGGCCATTATCAGCGTTAAAGAAGAACTATAGAACACACTAGTCATCTTCTGTTGTCTCTAGTATTATATTTTGTCTTGAATATTCGCTGAGCGTCTTGTTCCATACTTTCGGTGCTTGTTTCAGCCCCAACAAATAATTTGAGATGTTTGCATACTTTACTTGTCCCGTCGTCCGGTTGGGTCATGTAAATCTTTTCCGACAACTCAGCGTTCAGAAATTCATTTTTTGTATCAAACTTTGCTATTGAAGAATATGGTTATTACTGATGCAAAAGCCAATACCTTCACGTCTAGCTACTGGTGTAAGCATTTCTTAAAAGTCTATTCCGTGATTTTGATCGTATCTTAATTATGATTATATACTGAATCTATTTAGCTGAGGTTTTCTTACTAACTTTCTATATAGACTGGCATTGTTTTAGTGATGTTTTATTTTTATGATTTTGATATATCTACATAAATTATTCCTCATCTTATTTGTTTTCTCTTGGCTCTTCAAGTTTTCCTCCTTTATTTATCAAAATTGTTTCTACTACTCTTTCTTTCCACCCGGATGCCATTTTAATTTCGACTCAATTTTCAGCTGTTTTGTTAGTATTTTAACACCATTTAACGTAAGCTTATCTTTTCTATTTTCGTTTTTCGTCCCTCTATTTTCCGTTATCAAAGTGAATGCATTTTGTTTTATTGTTCTCCTTTTTTTTATTATTCAAAACGTCTTCCAGGTTTTATGTCACATAATTTTATTTTCTTTGTACTTATATAGACCACTAGTTACCAAACAAAAGTTTTGTTTCCATCTTCAAACAGATTTTATTGCACTTATTTTGACGTTGGAGAATATTATAGCTGTAAAGTCCTGGCCTGTAATTTATTTATTTAATTTTATAATGTTGGTGTTGTTTGAGTAAATAAAATATACTGACCCTGACTTTAAACGTCCAATGTAATATCCCAAAGGTAAAAGAAAGAACTATTACATCGGCTGCCATTTTCGAGATAAGCTATGTTTCCCAAGAATACAGTAAGTCTAAAGCTTTCAATAGGTAATGGCCCTTCATAGGTTGAACTTTTATTTCCCGCCAACTTTGGCACAGGTTTTATGAAGAAAGTTTATTTTTATGAGATCACTTTTGCAATGAAAATTACCGACCTTCTGTTGATAAAGCTTTACCAAGTTGTAGTCCCTTATTAAAGTTAGAGGAAAACTTTTCGTATGTTGCAAAGAGAGTGATACAGGGTGTATTATACATTTTTGAGCGAACCATATAGCTCATAATACTTATCTGATAACAACCTATACCAAAACATATAGGTTCTTTTATAAGTACTTTGATTTAAAGTATACTAAGAATAGGTCTGTGGCAGGGTAGGGATGCGATGTTGTCAGTTCGAATGCTGTGACAGTCAACCCCCCCCCCCACTGCCAGCGGCTAATACTGTCAAGAGTAGCTAGTTGATAAAATCAGTCATTAACTTACAGATTCTTTTCCCTTCCCTCCCCCCAAGAATTTTTTTTATTCTGAATTTCAAATCCTCTCTATTAGAATTGCGTTCATTATTGAAAAACTGTTTTATTCGTATAATAAGGCATGAGGTATCTCTCATAAATACCACTTAATTACTAACCGGAGTTGATTCGGAAATTGAAAAAAGTATCTAATTAATAATACATAACATGCAACAATTATTTAAATACTATCTTATATAATGAAATGTTATTTATGAATTTAGGTTAAAACTTTTAAGTTATTGTAAAAAGAAAAATTTATTTTAACAGTAATAGAATGAGTGGTTTACTTTCACACTCGTAAACCAATTTAATTCTTTTATACATAAAATGCGTACTAAATATATATACTTTCACCATTAAATATTACACCATAAATTACATAAAATGTGTAATTTATTATCTAAATATATAATGATATTACATAAATAATAGGTATATAGTATAAATATAAATAACACACGAATAAACGATAACTGACAATAAAAACGAATGAACTGGCTACTAAAAATAAGAGAATAACCAAAATGCATGGACGTCCGAAGGAGTAGTCTGTCATAATGATGTAAACAAATGTCACCTAATACGGACAGGCTATAAATACGGATGTTACATAATCATTATCTGCGTTTACATTATATGCATCATATGTCTGCGTTTACATTAAATGCATCATATGTCTGCGTTTACATTATATGCATCATATGTCTGCGTTTACATTATATGCAACATATGTCTGCGTTTACATTATATGCATCATATGTCTGCGTTTACATTATATGCATCATATGTCTGCGTTTACATTATATGCATCATATGTCTGCGTTTACATTATATGCATCATATGTCTGCGTTTACATTATATGCATCATATGTCTGCGTTTACATTATATGCATCATATGTCTGCGTTTACATTATATGCATCATATGTCTGCGTTTACATTATATGCATCATATGTCTGCGTTTACATTATATGCATCATATGTCTGCGTTTACATTATATGCATCATATGTCTGCGTTTACATTATATGCATCATATGTCTGCGTTTACATTATATGCATCATATGTCTGCGTTTACATTATATGCATCATATGTCTGCGTTTACATTATATGCATCATATGTCTGCGTTTACATTATATGCATCATATGTCTGCGTTTACATTATATGCATCATATGTCTGCGTTTACATTATATGCATCATATGTCTGCGTTTACATTATATGCATCATATGTCTGCGTTTACATTATATGCATCATATGTCTGCGTTTACATTATATGCATCATATGTCTGCGTTTACATTATATGCATCATATGTCTGCGTTTACATTATATGCATCATATGTCTGCGTTTACATTATATGCATCATATGTCTGCGTTTACATTATATGCATCATATGTCTGCGTTTACATTATATGCATCATATGTCTGCGTTTACATTATATGCATCATATGTCTGCGTTTACATTATATGCATCATATGTCTGCGTTTACATTATATGCATCATATGTCTGCGTTTACATTATATGCATCATATGTCTGCGTTTACATTATATGCATCATATGTCTGCGTTTACATTATATGCATCATATGTCTGCGTTTACATTATATGCATCATATGTCTGCGTTTACATTATATGCATCATATGTCTGCGTTTACATTATATGCATCATATGTCTGCGTTTACATTATATGCATCATATGTCTGCGTTTACATTATATGCATCATATGTCTGCGTTTACATTATATGCATCATATGTCTGCGTTTACATTATATGCATCATATGTCTGCGTTTACATTATATGCATCATATGTCTGCGTTTACATTATATGCATCATATGTCTGCGTTTACATTATATGCATCATATGTCTGCGTTTACATTATATGCATCATATGTCTGCGTTTACATTATATGCATCATATGTCTGCGTTTACATTATATGCATCATATGTCTGCGTTTACATTATATGCATCATATGTCTGCGTTTACATTATATGCATCATATGTCTGCGTTTACATTATATGCATCATATGTCTGCGTTTACATTATATGCATCATATGTCTGCGTTTACATTATATGCATCATATGTCTGCGTTTACATTATATGCATCATATGTCTGCGTTTACATTATATGCATCATATGTCTGCGTTTACATTATATGCATCATATGTCTGCGTTTACATTATATGCATCATATGTCTGCGTTTACATTATATGCATCATATGTCTGCGTTTACATTATATGCATCATATGTCTACGTTTACGTTACCGATGGCTATTGCATTGTGAAACACACGACACAAGGAAATAAGAATATAAAAGAATTTTAAGTCAATTAAATCAAAAAGTAAAAAGTCAATTTACTTAAATCAACTAGGAAAAATTTTATTTTAATTTTTATTTATTTTATATTTACAATTAATATAAATATGTATAAACATATGACAGAATAAGAATATTAAGTGGCAAAATATAAAGAGAATTTCTACGCAATTTACCATTTTCCTTTTCTTTTATGGTATTGGACTATTGTTTTCATTTGTTACTATTTATACGCTTTCTTTTTTTTTGTCGCTTGCATTGTATTGTAGTTTTTTTCGCTTCCCTATCGCATTGTCCGTTTGTGAAGCAAGATTTGATAACGTCAATCCAGTTTGCTTTAATTTTATTCTTTTCGTTCATTAATAATCCTAGAGCATTATTTATGATATTATGTGATAACCGTGGAAACAATTTAGAGTTATAAAGATGAGGATTCTCAGATCTTTGAGACATTCATTTCTATCTATGGAAAGTTGGCTCAGTGCCAAATAGCGCTTGACTTTGATGAAGATGAGATACACTCTTCGAAATCAATATAGACCTAATTTTTTTTTAATTCAAATATTGAATAAATATTTGAATAAACTTTATTAAAATCAATTGTCATTAACAATAGTTTTAAAAAATGTATTTGAATTGCATTGGATGAATAAAAACGTATCTTATTGAAAATGTGTACAAGATATATATATATATATATATATATATATATATATATATATATATATATATATATATATTATAACATAACGCTGGAGACTAAATAATAAATTCAGCTTATTCCAAAAAGAAAAATAGTCGAAAAAAAATATTAAGAAAAAGCGACAAAGATAGTTCCTAAAATTACGGACCAGGACCAGGTTAACCATTGTTCTACTTCGAAGTAGTAATAAAGGGGCTGGGGAAACTTCAACAAAAGAAGGGTTCAACTATTTTAAGATACAACTTCCTAAATAACCTTGGTTATAATAATGTACCGTTGCGACAAGTTCTTTGTAGATGGTTATGGAAATAACCAAATTAACTGACAATAAGTAAGGGGGGAGAGATAACTCGGGGTTGAAAAAGGAAGTGATCGGGGAGTCTAGGAAGAACTTCAGATGAGGGCAGGTGTATTAAGGGGGGATCAAGTGTCAGTAAGGTTATTTAGGGTTAAAATTTGTTTGTAAAATTAAGGGAAATATAAATTTTTGTATTGTATGATTTAAAAGGTAAAAGTGCGACGTAAGTAAATTAATAAAGAATTAGGAAAATTAGAAGAGTTATGTGAAAGTGCATCGAAGCAGCATCAACGGTCAAGATCCAAGGACTCGACAAACAATAATTACTCTTTTTTTTATTTTAGTAAATTTAGCCCACAGAACTTTAAAAACAGTAAATTCAGTACAATTTTAAATTCTTTAGTAAAAAATAATAATCTAGTTTATTTTCACCATGTTCTAATTTATAAAAAAGATCCATAATAATGACCCCAGGAGAAAGAGAAATAAACACTGTCATTTTAAACTTTATTGTAATAACCTAAAGCCTCAAGAGTCCGCCTTTTGTTTTTTTTTTTTTGTAATTGTAATATTAATTAAGGAATCATTCTTGTCACAAATAGTATTAAGAACAATGGGTATAAAGTGTGCTAATTAAGTGTCAAGAATATATGCAAGTTATGATAAAATTGATATTGGTGTTAATTAATTAGAATCCTGAAGGTGAGACAAAAGAGTGTTAAGATAATTAGATATATAACCTAAAAGTGTGTGTGTGTGTGTGTGTGTGTGTGTGTGTGTGTGTGTGTGTGTGTGTGTGTGTGTGTGTGTGTGTGTGTGTGTGTGTGTGTGTGTGTGTGTGTGTGTGTGTAAGGAGAGAGTGTAAGGTAATAAAACGAATTTAAAAACATTCCGAGTTAACTGTCTATATAGATCGAGACAGTAAAACTTTGAAAAAGATTGTTGAAGCGAAGCAAAACTGAAATTACAGAACAAAGCAAGCTACAGCACTAGCTAAATCCCTCCCCCACAGCTACAATGAATCTGAGCGACAAACGGAAGTTTAACGTCGAATTGGCAACAAAGCTCACCCACGTAGCAAGGTGTGGACTTCCCATTTGCCGAGATGGCAGTTGCCCCCACTCCCTCTGGCCGATTTCACCTACGTAGAATCCTATTCTGTTATAAATCAAACTATAACAGAGTTACTTCAGTAATATTGTCGTCTGACACGGGTAAGCGACCCTACACAAGATGTCATAGTCTCGTCTATCCGAGAACCGGGTGATCTTTACACCACTTCTTTAGCCTTGCCTGATTCCATTTACCATTGTTTGTCTCTTTCCATAACCTTCAAACATCTCTTTATAACCTAGTTAAGAAAGAAGGTCTGCTTAAGATATGCCACTTCACACAAATAATGTCAGAATTTCCCTTATTCTGAAAAACAGGGGATAACTATACTTTTTCCTTAGTAGTGCCTGATTCCATCTACCATTGTTTGTCTCTTTCCATAACCTTCAAACATCTCTTTATAACCCAGTTAAGAAAGAAGGTCTGCTTAAGATATGCCACCTCACACAAATAATGCCAGAATTTCCCTTATTCTCAAAAACAGGGGATAACTATACTTTTTCCTTAGTAGTGCCTGATTCAATCTACCATAGTTTGGTTTTTTCGTACGAAAAAAATGAACCTGAACGGACCTCTACATGACCCGGTTAAGAAAGAAGGTTCATTTAAGGTATTCTACCCTACATAAGTAATGTCATAATTTCCCCTGTTCCCAATCATTATACATTATCATACCAAAAGATCATTACATCCTATCCCTAGTCTTATCTAACACTTTAGCTGCCATGTCGAGCCACTACGCTGACATTGTTGTCTATTAATGTCTTACATTAGTACTACTAAACTGGGGTTGCTACCTTTGGAACAACGAATGCACTGCATTTAACAATAAGCTTCACCCTACTGAACTAGTTACGATGGTTTTGGTTTAATAGAAGAATAGCTTCGCATTAATTCTAGGAACTAATTGTCTACAGTTACAACCCAAAATACTTATTTGTTAACAATTTTAATGAAACACGTGATTAATTTTTTCAATTGTGGGTTGTTTATATCAAAATAGTTAATTCATTAAAAGACGTTTGCCTTTATATACTTTAATAATGAAATAAAAAATTTATTTATTTTTATCTGACGTATTATATTCATGTTTGCTACTGTTTTCAAACTTTTACAAATTTTTAAAAACAAGAAAGAAATATTGACTAAATATTGATTGTATCTCTTAAAAAATTAACTGCTTGAAGTTAAATAGAAACATTGGTACACTTGAATAAAGTCATCCTTACTAGGAAGTAAATTCAGGAAGTAATTAAAAAAGGATATATATATATATATATATATATATATATATATATATATATATATATATATATATATATATAAACATAAAATTTGGTTATATCACTGTTTTTCCTGAAGATGCCAATACTTATTTAATTAGCGAAAAGCTTTAAAAATTTATAAATTATATATATATATATATATATATATATTTAAAGTATTAACTGTAAATATTCATTATCAGAAGATTTATATTTAAACAAAAACATATTGGTAACAGTTGATAAACCTATACCCTACAAATATGTCTACCAGACTTGAACAGGCAAAATACGGGGCTGTGTAGGCAATTTAGTGACATTTTACGTTTCAAACGAAATGGTGATAGTGTAACTGGTACACCTACCCTGGTTGGTCTACCTCAACCATGCTATCTTTAGTTTGCTAACTTTTCCATCTTTCTTAAACATGCAAGACACATGTACATTCCTTATGACTATTTATACCTTCAAAGCCTTCCGACTCTCTTAGACGACGATGTAACAAGAAAACGAAATAGTGTGTTCGAGAACAAACACTAATAGAGATTGTAATAGTGTCTCAAGTATAAATGACGCTATCATAATATTTTTAATTTCTTTTTATAACAATGTTAACATTTTCGATGGAGTTATATGCCTTCTAAAATTTGGCGAGCAAGAGAGTTGCTGTAGTCTGATAACCGGCTCAACCCTTGTAATGTAAAATCCATAAAGCAATAACCCTTCGCCTTTTTTTATCCCTTTCGCGCTGGAGAAATAAAGCTACGATCACGGAACGAGATAGGTAAAGAGCCTTATGTTGGAACGTACTAGGGTTGGTAAAACGCTGGAAAACATTTTTTGACTTTATATTCTATAGCTAATCAGAACAGGTAAATAATATATTTTACTTGAAAATTTAAAAAACATGAGAACAAACTTAGATCCATAAACGAAATAAAATTGAAATTTCCAAAATTGAAAGGTTGACCATGAAATGTATAAAACTTTTAAAAGGTTTTAGTGTATTTAATTCCTTATTTAGGCACTATTAAGTTGTAATCAAATTAAATAGAAACATATTATGCCAAAAGGTCTTTTACGTAGATCAGAAAAGGTACAAAGATTCCAAACAATATCTGAATGAATTCTGTTCAAAGAATAAAATAACAAAAGAATGATGATTAAGATCTTCTCTTTCATCGAAATAGTTTTCTCAAAAAGAGTTTTTATAGCTAAGTGACGATTATTGAAATATTAAACAGATTTCCTGTTTTGAAGAAACCAAAAATAAGTTTGACAGTAAGTACAATATTAAATAGGAGCACGTGGAACTTTGTGTCACAAATAAAGTAAAGAACAAAATTAATTTAAAGAAAAATCAGAAATGAAAGAGTTGAACATAATGAACTAAGAAAACACGTCGATAAAAACATATTTAGGACAATTTAAAAAATATACATTAAACTGCAATTAGCCTAACAATTAATCATTCTTCTTTAAATCGTTGTCTAAAATCGCCAATACCTTCCCAAGCGAGGTCCGATTTGTGTCGTAAACGTCATTACGGTGGCACTGGCATTCCCTTCTGCAGCGTGTTCATATTGCTAAATATCAACCCCTCGAGCTCTGCCTCGACGTTTCCCATTTCCCGATATCAATTTCCCGTAACCCCTTCAACGCCAACCTACTTTCCATTCACTTTTCAAACATTCAATCAGGCGAAAATCAAAGCCTATATACAACCCCCATCAACTTAAGTTTTTATACTCCATCTTGATGTGTCTTAACTAAAAAACATATACTCCCAAAATAAAAGCAAATAAAACCAAACATTCTACTTTTTACTAAAACAATTCAGAAGCGAAACTCTGAGTTGGACTAAAACGCAAAATATATTATAATAAATAAAATAGTAATAAGTATTTTGAATAAATGCAGTCATGCAAATTCCCAATACAATAGTATATAAATATATGATATGTCAAAAATTATACAACGTATAAACATTAGCATTAATGATATATAATATGTGTCTACACACGCGCGCTGCAATGGGCTATTCTTCTTTTATTTTTTAAATTAAAATATTCCACTTGCTTACTTCTTCTCTATTTTTATTTTACCCTTTATACATTTTCCCCCAACATCCTTACTCACCTTTATCCGTAACCCTAGGTCTACCTAATACTTACTAGTTGCCTTGCAGTAGTATAATGACGTAGGAGAGATTTCAGTCAGTCTGACAAAATTCTCGGAGTGGGGTGTCTGCTATTTGAGGTGTTTGGTACTTCGAAATCTTTTAATAAGAAACTGTGAAACTTTGTGACATTAAGCTATATCAAAAAATATAATACTAGAGACAACAGATGATGGCTCATGTGTGTTCTATAACTCTTCTTTAACGCTGATAATGCCATATTTGTTTAAGATGGATTAGTAATTGGTGAAAAAAGAAAGAAAGTCATTAAAACGTTTCTGAAAAGTTCGGAATATCGTCTGACTGCTAGAAAAGAAAAAAATCAGTACTTAGCAGTATACAAATTTCTCTCTACAATGACTCGTCCAGATATATTTTATTTGGAGTAACTGTGTTTAGTCGGTAACTTAGTAATCCAGAAGTTAAACGTTGGAAAGTTACTGAAAGAGAGTTTCGCCATCAAAAAGGAATTTATTTGTATGGTATATTTTTCAATGGAAAGGAAAAGTTGAAGGTTACATTGATTCAAATTATGGGGATAAAGAAGATAAACAATCAACAAGTGAAAAGTTACTTGAAAATGGTAGTCCAGTAGTATGGTTTGGGCAGGAACAAGAGGTATCTGCAAAAGCATCATCAGAAGCTGACGAGAATCACCAGTAGTAGGTATTCAAGAAATAAGTTGGATTCGTCGGTTATATGAAGAATTAAAATTACTAGATTTATCTGAATCAACAGATTTAATTATAGATAATAGAGCGGTAATTCATATGTTGGAAAATACTCCAATAAACACTAAAGATCAGGAGCAGATATTTTCAACAAACCACTTGAGCTGGAGTTGTTCTTATACTTACGTAGGAAACTACTCGAGAAGCAGTGTTAGATAGGATCGTACCATCAGCTGATGTGAGTAGTTTTTTAATGTAATGTATAAAATAAATGTATAAATTTTAGAATGAAATGTTAGCCAAATAAAAGAATTATGTTTTCTTTTCTTATGAAATGAAGCTCAAATGACATCCAAAGAAAGTTTATTTTTGTACATATTGGTGAGACAGTCCAATAAACACTAAAGATCAGGAACAGATATTTGCCTCCAAAACCCGTGAACTGGGGTTGCTTTTATACTTACGTAGGAAACTACTCGAGAAGCAGTGTTAGATTTGATCGTATCATCAGCTAATGTGAGACGTTTTTTGTATAGTTTTTTAATGTAATGTATAATATAAATGTATAATTTTTAGAATGAAATGTTAGGCAATTAAAAGAATTTCTTTTCTTATGACATGAAGCGAATAGAAAATGTTTAATGTTTCCAGAAGTATAAAAAATACAGTACAAAGGCCGGAAATGCTTTGATAGCAAGTTACTGCCAGTAAAAGTTTAAGCTTGAAATTAAATTATGTTGGAACTTCTCGGGCATAAATTGTGGTTTCTTATGGGTTGTAACCTGTGGAAGCTTATAAAAAAAGTGTTTTAGATGTGTGATATTCATGTAAAACTAAAATTATTTGCTCTAAAATACTTTTTTTCGACATACAATACATTTGTAATACGGGTAAGAAACTACATAATGTTTTTGAAAAATTTAATTGTGAGGAAATTATGGTAAATAAAGTTAACTAAATCAAAAATAACTTGTAAGATATAAGTTTTAATTATAAATAAAATACCACTTGTATTGTCAAGCAATAATTTCAAATTAATCAACTTATAAAATAAAGTAGATAAATAACTATATAGAGAATTTCTACGATTAAAATTTCTGATTGATATGGGCTCTCCGTATCGCATCAAGACAAGTTAATGTGACAATGACACGAATGGCAGATAACTGTGACGCTCTAAATTTTAACCATAAACGATATTTATTTTTAGAGAAATTGAAGATATAAGTTGGGAAGAGTTATACAACTACGAAAAGTGAACAAAAACTAAAAATTTCGCATTGTTGTACTATCACTAATAGCAATACATTTTGTACTATCACAAATGTACTATCACTAATAGCAATACATTTTGTATCAAACTTGGTAATTTGCACAACGCAAGGGGAAGAGTTTAAGGCGGAGCTTTGCAGAATCCTTCTGAAACTCAAACAAATCCTAGTAATGCAGAAACTTCTGCAGGGCTATTTAACCCCCACTCCGCTTCGATAGGACTTCCCATGCGCTCTGTAACTTTCTTTCTCGGCGTCTTGCAAAGTCTGCAAATTCATTTCGAGTTGAAAACCTAAGTTTAACCTAAAAAAGGGGCTGTGAAGAAACCAGTTCGAGAACGGCGAAGTTGACATGATTCTTATTTGGAAGATTCAGTAGCTCTTACTTCAAAAGTTAGACATTCAGATCTTTCAGTAATATAACTCTACAACAAATAGTCAAGAATGAAGCAGATAAAGCTTTAGAAGTTCAAATTGGCCATGCTTGAGACGAAGGGGAACAACAAAGGCTAGTTTTGTTCACTGTGCTGCCTCGCCGAAAGATATCCGAGTCGTTTACCTTAAGAACTTTACTTACGTAGTATGGTGTTAGTTTTGTTCACTGTGCTGCCTCGCCGAAAGATATCTGAGTCGTTTATCTTAAGAACTTTACTTACGTAGTATGGTGTTAGTTTTGTTGTTAGGAACACACACAAAAATGACAAAGCTTTCAGTATTGAGCAAAGCAAATAAAAATAAAAAACCATAAAGTGATAGTAGAAATAAAAATAAATATAAAAGTCAAAAAAGAAATAAATTAAATTTGAAATATAATTTTAAGTCTGACTTCAATGTGAGACCTTAACAGACATTTCCCCCTGGTTATGTGAGGTATCTGAACCACAAAGGGATTATGATCTCGCTGCGGTTGTTTCGACTCAACCTAATATCATCATCACGTTAGTTAAATTGAACATTCATTTAAATGTCATGAATACAAATCTTATTAAAGAAACATATCAGTTTGTATTATATCGGTTTTATTATAGGATTGTAATATTTAATACATTATTCAATTTATAAATGTGTATTTTAAGTTAAATTTATAAACTAATACATGTGTGCTAATATAAATATTTGTAGTGGTGTAATGCATAAACTTATGTAAATATAAATTTAGATTATTAATGATTTTCTGATGTCAGAAATCCATATTTAGGAATATAATTTTAAATAACAAATTTGTACAAAATGTAAGAATAAAACACCTATAAGTTATAAACATGTGTTGGTTTTAATGAAATTGTTCATGCAAAATCTCAAAAGATAATATGAAATAATTATCAAAATTAATGATGATAAAAATTATCAATTAGTTGTGCTAGATTGCATGATTGTCTAATTGAGTGAATTTAGTTATGATTATCAATCATTGCAACAGATATTAAAAACTCAAACCCTTTAAAATACTGACCTAAAGCTTACATTCACATTGTATTGAAAAGAGAAAATCCTATTTAACAGAATCATTGTTAGTTTTGGAGCCTTGAAGGAGGTATGAAGGACCTACTTAGTGTTTAATGATACACAGCGTCTACTATCGGGTCAAAAAGTGTTGATACTCGAGTTTAAGCTTTTACTACAAGGCAACCGATAAACTTATAACAAAACAAGATGCACCAAAATTTCATAATTTTAATTTTGCGTCTATTAATGTAAACGTAATTTTTTCCGATTTTAACTTTGTCTTTCAGCGGGTTGAATGAAAAAAGTACCAGTTTTTTGGCGTTTTTCAGACAATGCCAGACTTTGAAAATTTATAATATGGAAACTATTAAACCAATCGTGTTAAAACTTTCATAGGTTGTAGCACATATATTTGTATACCATATGTATGAATTTCAGAATTTTCACTTGATTACAAAAAAAGTTGTGATTTTTTTCAAAGTGTTTTATTTTGGGATCGGATTAAGATACAAATAGCAATGAAGTAGGTACATTTGAAGCGCTTGAGTTCAAAGCACTTGTTTGAAATTTAAACTTTATCTCAACTTTAATTAATGTACACACACACACACACCCACACACACACACACATACTATATAAAATAGCTAAAATTGGTATTGCTTTTAATCAGAATCATCAACAAATATTTTTTGCCTCCCAATAAGTACTATTTTTAGAATAATTTAAAATAATAATAGCATCTATGAACAGTATTTTTCTGTCTGTGTAAAAATGTTTATTTAACTCACTCACTCTCTCTCTCTCTCCCTCTCTCTCTCTCTCTCTCTCTCTCTCTCTCTCTCTATATATATATATATATATATATATATATATATATATATATATATATATATATATATATATATATATATATATATAAATATATATATATATATATATATATATATATATATATATATATATATTTACTAAGGATAACACCTAATGATATTCAGGACATGTTTATCATGTCTACCACTAGATTTCACTAGCAATATACTGATAAAAGTGCTAAAGGGTTAGGTAGGGACGACCCTATCTACAACACACACAGACGGCTTCTGTCCCTACTGGCTACCTAGCTCTAGCCTTAATATGCAAATAAACTGTACATACTAATTACAACATAAATTAAAAAATAAATATGCTACGACTCACAATTATTAAAACTTTCTTATCATACGCGTCTCATTGATAATATTTCATCATCTTCAATGATGTTACACAATTTAAACTTTTATAATATGGCAATTTTCTAATATTGTTTATAATATTATTATGCTTGGCGGTTATGTTCTAGGTGAAGCAGCTTAGTCCTAACTGAACTACTAATTTAAATTTGTATGCCTTCAGTTTCGAGTAGGCAGGGAAACTCACTAACAATGTTAACTCACTGAATTTGTTAGATAATATCCCTCCTTATTCCTTAGCAGAATCATATCCTAGCCTCGAGGGTTACTTCCTGATCTGTCGCAGGATTTTCTTGGCAGAGTTTCTTTCTCGCCCGGTTTTTTTCATTCCGCTGTTTGAGTGAGACTAATCGTATTATTTCTTTGCAATATCTCTTGATTCTCCATTGAAAGAGCTTATAAGGTTGGTATATGGGTTTCCATCACGTGCTCTAGGGTTACTAACCGCATGCGCATGTGAGACGGAGGCAGCTCACTAGAGGTTTTCGGGGTCCAGATCCGGGTAAAATAAAAGTGCTAAGTTGCTTCACCCGCATATGCAATATCACCCACCATACGCCTAACTTCTTCATGCCTCTACACCCTCTCTCCTTACCCTTGTTAGGATTAGAATTAAGAAAGGTTTCCGATATACCCTAAGAGCATCCGATAGAATTAGAGCATCCGATACACCCTAAGAGAAGTGGAAGGAAATATTTGATTGAGATAAAAGCTGCATGATGGTGGGTAAATGATGAACATCTAATGCAAATTTTAAAATAGGGCGCCTTAATTTTTGTATGTATTATTTATGAATGCCTTTACAGCGGATTCGCGAGTGGAGCTTTTAAAATACAGTACGAAACAATAATAATAAGTAATATTTCATCTGCAAACTGAAGTGTCAGAACTGTTACCCAAACTAAAACCATCAATCATAAAGTGGTAAATATATTCGCTTTGCACAGAACTGGATAAAAGGAGAACTGTTGGAAAAATGCAAAAAAGGTGAATTGACTATAATGAAATCCACAGCTTAAATAATGACCTATTTATTCAATGACAAATCTTCATTGCACCTCATCCAGTAATATAGTGACATTTTAAAAATTTATAATATATTTTAAAATCTCATTTAAAATATTGAAACAAATAAATAATGTAGGCTTTAAATATTTTGTAGAAATATTAAGCGATTCTTCCAGGAATCTGACATCATTGCAGACGGAAAAACTGATTGAACTATCATGTGATCCAATGCAAAAAAATAAATATTTCAGTGCTAAGTTGTTAGATTTTGGATCGGCGTTGGAAAGGAGTACCAAGAAATTTTCAGCTTCCAATTTTCAGTTTTCAACTACATAAGTACCCATGTGGAAGATGGTTTTCGGGTTTAACATGTCTAAAAAGTCAGTACACACACAAGCTTAATGTTGAGGTCGATTAAGGTTGTACTTAACAAAACGTGAGCCGAGCATGAGGAACTATATAAAAGAACAAGCTCCTCCTTCTCATTAACTTTTGTAATGCGTTTCAAATATATTTTTAAATATGTTGTGTTTTTTATGTTAAAAGTATTTTGAATTTAACAGCCCCCTCCAACAGGAAGGGGTACGCAAAATTTTTTATTAAGGGGTATAGTTTTTTAAAAAGATTGAGAACCCCTGGTCTAGGTAGAGAGGAGTTACGTGCCTAAGTAGATAGCAGCTTCCTGCGTAGGTAGAAAACCAGATAGAAAGCAGGTAAGTAAACTTTTAGCAAGTCATGATTCTTTCGTACTTTTAATGGTAGAGGGTTTTTTAAAAAACTTTTATGAAGTTTGTCTTATCTAAATTTGAATTGTAGTGGTTAGAGAACATTTCCTTAACCCGGCGTCTTTTAAAGCGTCCTTTTCTGTTTCATAGTAAAATGGGGTTACAGAGCGTGTCAATAAAGAAAAGTAGAAATCTTACAGATTTTTCTATCCGTTATTAGATTTTTCTAGAACGTTAAAACAACAGTTTGCATTAAATAAAGCTTAACAAAACTTTATTACGTTCTGTAGTATTACGTTCTACGGTAATAGTATTATTACGTTCTGTAGTATTACGTTCTACGGTAATGGTATTATTACGTTCTGTAGTATTACGTTCTACGGTAATAGTATTATTACGTTCTGTAGTATTACGTTCTACGGTAATAGTATTATTACGTTCTGTAGTATTACGTTCTACGGTAATGGTATTATTACGTTCTGTAGTATTACGTTCTACGGTAATAGTATTATTACGTTCTGTAGTATTACGTTCTACGGTAATAGTATTATTACGTTCTGTAGTATTACGTTCTACGGTAATGGTATTATTACGTTCTGTAGTATTACGTTCTACGGTAATAGTATTATTACGTTCTGTAGTATTACGTTCTACGGTAATGGTATTATTACGTTCTGTAGTATTACGTTCTACGGTAATGGTATTATTACGTTCTGTAGTATTACGTTCTACGGTAATAGTATTATTACGTTCTGTAGTATTACGTTCTACGGTAATAGTATTATTACGTTCTGTAGTATTACGTTCTACGGTAATGGTATTATTACGTTCTGTAGTATTACGTTCTACGGTAATAGTATTATTACGTTCTGTAGTATTACGTTCTACGGTAATGGTATTATTACGTTCTGTAGTATTACGTTCTACAGTAATAGTATTATTACGTTCTGTAGTATTACGTTCTACGGTAATAGTATTATTACGTTCTGTAGTATTACGTTCTACGGTAATGGTATTATTACGTTCTGTAGTATTACGTTCTACAGTAATGGTATTATTACGTTCTGTAGTATTACGTTCTACAGTAATAGTATTATTACGTTCTGTAGTATTACGTTCTACGGTAATAGTATTATTACGTTCTGTAGTATTACGTTCTACGGTAATGGTATTATTACGTTCTGTAGTATTACGTTCTACAGTAATAGTATTATTACGTTCTGTAGTATTACGTTCTACGGTAATAGTATTATTACGTTCTGTAGTATTACGTTCTACGGTAATAGTATTATTACGTTCTGTAGTATTACGTTCTACGGTAATAGTATTATTACGTTCTGTAGTATTACGTTCTACGGTAATAGTATTATTACGTTCTGTAGTATTACGTTCTACGGTAATAGTATTATTACGTTCTGTAGTATTACGTTCTACGCTAATAGTATTATTACGTTCTGTAGTATTACGTTCTACAGTAATAGTATTATTACGTTCTGTAGTATTACGTTCTACGGTAATTTTATTATTACGTTCTGTAGTATTACGTTCTACGGTAATGGTATTATTACGTTCTGTAGTATTACGTTCTACGGTAATAGTATTATTACGTTCTGTAGTAATACGTTCTACGGTAATAGTATTATTACGTTCTGTAGTATTACGTTCTACGGTAATAGTATTATTACGTTCTGTAGTATTACGTTCTACGGTAATAGTATTATTACGTTCTGTAGTATTACGTTCTACGGTAATGGTATTATTATGTTCTGTAGTATTACGTTCTACGGTAATAGTATTATTAGGTTCTGTATTATTACGTTCTACGGTAATGGTATTATTACGTTCTGTAGTATTACGTTCTACGGTAATGGTATTATTACGTTCTGTAGTATTACGTTCTACGGTAATAGTATTATTAGGTTCTGTAGTATTACGTTCTACGGTAATAGTATTATTACGTTCTGTAGTAATACGTTCTACGGTAATAGTATTATTACGTTCTGTAGTATTACGTTCTACGGTAATAGTATTATTATGTTCTGTAGTATTACGTTCTACGGTAATAGTATTATTACGTTCTGTAGTATTACGTTCTACGGTAATGGTATTATTACGTTCTGTAGTATTACGTTCTACGGTAATAGTATTATTAGGTTCTGTAGTATTACGTTCTACGGTAATAGTATTATTACGTTCTGTAGTATTACGTTCTACGGTAATAGTATTATTACGTTCTGTAGTATTACGTTCTACGGTAATAGTATTATTACGTTCTGTAGTATTACGTTCTACGGTAATAGTATTATTACGTTCTGTAGTATTACGTTCTACGGTAATAGTATTATTACGTTCTGTAGTATTACGTTCTACGCTAATAGTATTATTACGTTCTGTAGTATTACGTTCTACGGTAATAGTATTATTACGTTCTGTAGTATTACGTTCTACGGTAATTTTATTATTACGTTCTGTAGTATTACGTTCTACGGTAATGGTATTATTACGTTCTGTAGTATTACGTTCTACGGTAATAGTATTATTACGTTCTGTAGTAATACGTTCTACGGTAATAGTATTATTACGTTCTGTAGTATTACGTTCTACGGTAATAGTATTATTACGTTCTGTAGTAATACGTTCTACGGTAATAGTATTATTACGTTCTGTAGTATTACGTTCTACGGTAATAGTATTATTACGTTCTGTAGTATTACGTTCTACGGTAATAGTATTATTACGTTCTGTAGTATTACGTTCTACGGTAATGGTATTATTACGTTCTGTAGTATTACGTTCTACGGTAATAGTATTATTACGTTCTGTAGTATTACGTTCTACGGTAATAGTATTATGACGTTCTGTAGTATTACGTTCTACGGTAATGGTATTATTACGTTCTGTAGTATTACGTTCTACGGTAATAGTATTATTAGGTTCTGTAGTATTACGTTCTACGGTAATAGTATTATTACGTTCTGTAGTATTACGTTCTACGGTAATGGTATTATTACGTTCTGTAGTATTACGTTCTACGGTAATAGTATTATTAGGTTCTGTAGTATTACGTTCTACGGTAATAGTATTATTACGTTCTGTAGTAATACGTTCTACGGTAATGGTATTATTACGTTCTGTAGTATTACGTTCTACGGTAATAGTATTATTAGGTTCTGTAGTATTACGTTCTACGGTAATAGTATTATTACGTTCTGTAGTAATACGTTCTACGGTAATAGTATTATTACGTTCTGTAGTATTACGTTCTACGGTAATAGTATTATTACGTTCTGTAGTATTACGTTCTACGGTAATAGTATTATTACGTTCTGTAGTATTACGTTCTACGGTAATAGTATTATTACGTTCTGTAGTATTACGTTCTACGGTAATAGTATAATTACGTTCTGTAGTATTACGTTCTACCGTAATGGTATTATTACGTTCTGTAGTATTACGTTCTACGGTAATGGTATTATTACGTTCTGTAGTATTACGTTCTACGGTAATGGTATTATTACGTTCTGTAGTATTACGTTCTACGGTAATGGTATTATTACGTTCTGTAGTATTACGTTCTACGGTAATAGTATTATTACGTTCTGTAGTATTACGTTCTACGGTAATGTATTATTACGTTCTGTAGTATTACGTTCTACGGTAATAGTATTATTAGGTTCTGTAGTATTACGTTCTACGGTAATAGTTTTATTACGTTCTGTAGTATTACGTTCTACGGTAATGGTATTATTACGTTCTGTAGTATTACGTTCTACGGTAATAGTATTATTAGGTTCTGTAGTATTACGTTCTACGGTAATAGTATTATTACGTTCTGTAGTATTACGTTCTACGGTAATGGTATTATTACGTTCTGTAGTATTACGTTCTACGGTAATAGTATTATTAGGTTCTGTAGGATTACGTTCTACGGTAATGGTATTATTACGTTCTGTAGTATTACGTTCTACGGTAATAGTATTATTAGGTTCTGTAGTATTACGTTCTACGGTAATAGTATTATTACGTTCTGTAGTAATACGTTCTACGGTAATAGTATTATTACGTTCTGTAGTATTACGTTCTACGGTAATAGTATTATTACGTTCTGTAGTATTACGTTCGACGGTAATAGTATTATTACGTTCTGTAGTATTACGTTCTACGGTAATAGTATAATTACGTTCTGTAGTATTACGTTCTACAGTAATGGTATTATTACGTTCTGTAGTATTACGTTCTACGGTAATGGTATTATTACGTTCTGTAGGATTACGTTCTACGGTAATGGTATTATTACGTTCTGTAGTATTACGTTCTACGGTAATAGTATTATTACGTTCTGTAGTATTACGTTCTACGGTAATAGTATTATTACGTTCTGTAGTATTACGATCTACGGTAATGGTATTATTACGTTCTGTAGTATTACGTTCTACGGTAATAGTATTATTAGGTTCTGTAGTATTACGTTCTACGGTAATAGTATTATTACGTTCTGTAGTATTACGTTCTACGGTAATAGTATTATTACGTTCTGTAGTATTACGTTCTACGGTAATGGTATTATTACGTTCTGTAGTATTACGTTCTACGGTAATAGTATTATTAGGTTCTGTAGTATTACGTTCTACGGTAATAGTATTATTAGGTTCTGTAGTATTACGTTCTACGGTAATAGTATTATTACGTTCTGTAGTAATACGTTCTACGGTAATAGTATTATTACGTTCTGTAGTATTACGTTCTACGGTAATAGTATTATTACGTTCTGTAGTATTACGTTCTACGGTAATAGTATTATTACGTTCTGTAGTATTACGTTCTACGGTAATAGTATTATTACGTTCTGTAGTATTACGTTCTACGGTAATAGTATAATTACGTTCTGTAGTATTACGTTCTACGGTAATGGTATTATTACGTTCTGTAGTATTACGTTCTACGGTAATGGTATTATTACGTTCTGTAGTATTACGTTCTACGGTAATGGTATTATTACGTTCTGTAGTGTTACGTTCTACGGTAATGTATTATTACGTTCTGTAGTATTACGTTCTACGGTAATAGTATTATTAGGTTCTGTAGTATTACGTTCTACGGTAATAGTATTATTACGTTCTGTAGTATTACGTTCTACGGTAATGGTATTATTACGTTCTGTAGTATTACGTTCTACGGTAATAGTAATATTAGGTTCTGTAGTATTACGTTCTACGGTAATAGTATTATTACGTTCTGTAGTATTACGTTCTACGGTAATGGTATTATTACGTTCTGTAGTATTACGTTCTACGGTAATAGTATTATTAGGTTCTGTAGTATTACGTTCTACGGTAATAGTATTATTACGTTCTGTAGTAATACGTTCTACTGTAATAGTATTATTACGTTCTGTAGTATTACGTTCTACGGTAATAGTATTATTAGGTTCTGTACTATTACGTTCTACGGTAATAGTATTATTACGTTCTGTAGTATTACGTTCTACGGTAATGGTATTATTACGTTCTGTAGTATTACGTTCTACGGTAATAGTATTATTTGGTTCTGTAGTATTACGTTCTACGGTAATAGTATTATTACGTTCTGTAGTAATACGTTCTACGGTAATAGTATTATTACGTTCTGTAGTATTACGTTCTACGGTAATAGTATTATTACGTTCTGTAGTATTACGTTCTACGGTAATAGTATTATTACGTTCTGTAGTATTACGTTCTACGGTAATAGTATTATTACGTTCTGTAGTATTACGTTCTACGGTAATAGTATAATTACGTTCTGTAGTATTACGTTCTACGGTAATGGTATTATTACGTTCTGTAGTATTACGTTCTACGGTAATGGTATTATTACGTTCTGTAGGATTACGTTCTACGGTAATGGTATTATTACGTTCTGTAGTATTACGTTCTACGGTAATAGTATTATTACGTTCTGTAGTATTACGTTCTACGGTAATAGTATTATTACGTTCTGTAGTATTACGTTCTACGGTAATAGTATTATTACGTTCTGTAGTATTACGTTCTACGGTAATAGTATTATTACGTTCTGTAGTATTACGTTCTACGGTAATGGTATTATTACGTTCTGTAGTATTACGTTCTACGGTAATAGTATTATTAGGTTCTGTAGTATTACGTTCTACGGTAATAGTATTATTACGTTCTGTAGTATTACGTTCTACGGTAATGGTATTATTACGTTCTGTAGTATTACGTTCTACGGTAATAGTATTATTACGTTCTGTAGTATTACGTTCTACGGTAATGGTATTATTACGTTCTGTAGTATTACGTTCTACGGTAATAGTATTATTAGGTTCTGTAGTATTACGTTCTACGGTAATAGTATTATTACGTTCTGTAGTATTACGTTCTACGGTAATAGTATTATTAGGTTCTGTAGTATTACGTTCTACGGTAATAGTATTATTACGTTCTGTAGTAATACGTTCTACGGTAATAGTATTATTACGTTCTGTAGTATTACGTTCTACGGTAATAGTATTATTACGTTCTGTAGTATTACGTTCTACGGTAATAGTATTATTACGTTCTGTAGTAATACGTTCTACGGTAATAGTATTATTACGTTCTGTAGTATTACGTTCTACGGTAATAGTATTATTACGTTCTGTACTATTACGTTCTACGGTAATAGTATTATTACGTTCTGTAGTATTACGTTCTACGGTAATGGTATTATTACGTTCTGTAGTATTACGTTCTACGGTAATAATATTATTACGTTCTGTACTATTACGTTCTACGGTAATGGTATTATTACGTTCTGTAGTATTACGTTCTACGGTAATAGTATTATTACGTTCTGTACTATTACGTTCTACGGTAATGGTATTATTACGTTCTGTAGTATTACGTTCTACGGTAATAGTATTATTACGTTCTGTAGTATTACGTTCTACGGTAATAGTATTATTACGTTCTGTAGTATTACGTTCTACGGTAATAGTATTATTACGTTCTGTAGTATTACGTTCTACGGTAATAGTATTATTACGTTCTGTAGTATTACGTTCTACGGTAATAGTATTATTACGTTCTGTAGTATTACGTTCTACAGTAATAGTATTATTACGTTCTGTAGTATTACGTTCTACGGTAATAGTATTATTACGTTCTGTAGTAGGCCTATTACGTTCTACGGTAATAGTATTATTACGTTCTGTAGTATTACGTTCTACGGTAATGGTATTATTACGTTCTGTAGTATTACGTTCTACGGTAATAGTATTATTACGTTCTGTAATTAGGACTTTAACGGATGACACAAGACAATAGGTAAATAGTTATTTTATTTCCCGTCCCCTCTTCAGCCATTTAGAGTTTCCTGTATAGATATTTATTTTGTGTTGCTATAGCCTTGGAAATGGCCATAAGGAATCATGTTATCTAAACTAAAACGTGACAAGCCTTGATCATTTTTAATGCCACAAACATGACAGATTAATTTAAGCAACATAATTATACATATTTGTACCACACCTCTACTTTTATCAAACGTGGTGAGTTTCAAGGCCTCATGAAGTGATGCTTTGCTGGCATTTCTTTCTAGTTTTACCCCACATTCTTCTCTCCTGGAGGTTAGTTCCCTGGAGTCTGGAATGTTCTAGCGGACGCCATTGAACGATTTTAAGGCCGTCTTTAATACTGTTTAGTTACATTACAAAAAATTTATATTCGCATAGTGGCGGTTGAAGAGCTGACCATCTCCACTTCCACCTTGGGCTATGAATTAAGGCTTAGCCTCGGAACGGCATCTGGCAGTCCATGGTTCTGGATGTCCAGAACTAAACGTCAGTCTTCACCTAGCGCTGAATCACGTCTCACTCCTTTTCTCATAAAAGAGGGTTTCCCCTCTTTCGTTTTGTTAGCCAAAACCAGCCCTTTAGACCGACTTTGTTTACCTATTCTGATAGCGAACAGGTTTGGCCCGCTACTTTCACTTCAACTATTGCGTTTTAAAACCTATATTTTAAATAATTTTACCGATTTTGCCTTCTTTTGTAAAATCTGTATATTTTGTGACGGTTTTTGGCCGTCTCAACACACACACACACACACACACGTATATATACATATATATACACATATACACAAACACACACACAAACAACACCCACACACACAAATACACTTACATACACACAAACAACACACTCTCTTCTCTCTCACACACTAACAAATACACAAATATTTATCTTCAACATCATCTCATCATCTTAGCATCTCGTCAAATCTTTTCTTATCATTCATTCTCTCTACTACTTCTGACTCTTCAGATTATCTAAAGACATGCAGCACCTGAACGCTGTCGAAACGAATTTGATTTTTTCGCATCGTTTTGACAAAGAGTGAAATTTTTTGTCATGCATATGAATAGTTTGGTAGCTTATTCCATTCTTTTAATTTAGATGTAGATCGATTAATTGGCTATATTTTTGAGAAGTGTTTGTTGGACATGAGGGACAAAAATTATCACCATAGGATATTTCTCGGAAAAAACCAAAACCAGGATTTGCTAATTGCAAGAAATGTTACTGTGTAATAGAAGTTTGATTTGAAAATTAATAAACAATATTGAATTATTTAAGTAAAGCACAAATTATATTTGATTTGTAACATAAAATTTATTAAAAGGCATAACTATGTAAAAAAATAACAAATTCCGTTTTGCTTTTCTTATTTTGATACTGATACCATTGACACAGATTTCAAGCATTCTTGTGAAAATATATATTTATAAGATATGAAAATGTGAAAAGTGTTAGTAAAGTTATATTTAATGAATTGGTCTCTTGATATTTAGGGAAGTAATGCAGTTTTCACGTAATAATTATTGAATATCTTGAATATGGCAAATGAACTAATTAGGATTTTCAATGTATTTATTTTGGCTTACCTCATTCAAGTTATATATCAATATGGGTAGGCCATCGAAAAAGGCGCTTTCATGAGGAAATTTCGTTCATTAGTATCCGATTATGTTCGTTCTAAACAGCTTTATCAAGCAAGAAATAAAAAAAAAACTTTTCATATTTTGTCCATGTTATTTTTATGTGTGGTAGAGTACTACGTAAAATATATGCTGCGGTTTTTTATTTCGCTTACTGATTACCTTATAACTCATAATCCTTATTTTTTTTTTATTTTAAAATATTTCCCTTCAACACATTTAAGAAAATTTAAAATAACGTCTGATTGTCTCCAAATCAGACGGATTGAGATGTACCTAAAATGAGACCATCGGGAAGGTTTCAAATTTCATTTCCGAACAAAATCACTTTGATCGGATTGTTACTTCCAAAGTTATCGTGGAACAAACAGAAAAAAACCATATGGCTCGAATTCACAGAACCTCCTTCTATTACTTCGGTTAAAAACGAAATCTCAACCAATCAGCTGTAACCAGTCCGACTTTTATATTTCAGCATTGTTCTTTGTAAAGAGTGAGGGATTAACACTTAATACGAATTTCGAATTTGTGCTTGAATATTATTCCCTGTGTGTTACTTGGACTTTACTTAAATGTCTACTGAACGTGGTATATCAACAGAAATTTACCCAAGACATAGCCTTGCCATTTTCAGTTTAATTCGCCTGAGTAGTTTTACTCGTCAAGACAGTTCTAGGTCAAACGTTTAATCAATTTCTAATATTGAGACCCGAGTGGGTGGGTATACGTAGTCATTACCAGCTGGTCTCAAGTAGAGCGAAATACAATGTTTCCATTGTACGAGCTACACTTTATGTTAGGGGAAGGGTCTAAATATTTAAGGGCTAACTATAATTTAATTGAATGTGAGATTTTAAACGTTTTAAATGTTTTTATATTATTGACCGGTAATTCTTTTAATTTAAGCTCTAAGGCACGGCGTCCTTTGTGTACAGATGTTTTGCCGCAGTTGAAGTTGAACAATTTGACATATAAATATTGAAATTAGAAGCAGAGGAATTCAAAGCAATATACACACTGTTATTGTCAGCATTATCAAGACCATGTTATAATGTCGAAGGACAAAACAACATTCATGTGTTGTGTTCCTGTTCGTTAACATGCTCTTGATATTACTTACTATGATGGTTACCGAAAATCTAAGGGTATTGAGAAGGCCAAAACCGTGTCAAAGGAAAAATTTTGTTTTTAGGCCAAAATCTTTTTTAAATATTATTTTTGTAAAAGTTTAGAAATGACATCGCTGCAAGAGAAAGTAGCAGTCAAACAAGAGCAGATAGTGATCTGTTTAAGTAAACAAGGCCGGTTCAAAGGGTCGTTGTTCACGGAATGGATCAACTATAAAGAAATTATTTCTTTCTTTTAGTATTTAATATTAAAATAAAATAAATTCTTGTTATTTATGAAATATAAAACGCAAAAATAAAAAAAAGAAAATAAAAGTAAAGAAAAACCACCAAAATTTAAGAGAATTTTTTAAAAAATAATAAAAACAGATTATTATAAACTGAATATTTACTATCAAGGTTATTTAACAAATGTAATTAATAAATGGTTTAATAAATGCTCCAAAAATTAGAAAAGTGTGGGAAGAAATAGTTTCGAGTGCCGTTCGTAATAGGGCAGGTTACGAACGTAGGGAGCTAGAACTGCCATTCAAATTCGTAACAATTTGAAGGGTAAAGAAAACTATTGCGTTAAAAAATATCATCATATTACACCATAAGTGACATTTTCAAGTATCAGCGAAAAAATGAGCAAAAATCTTCGATAGAACGTTCAAAGGACACAAGTTAAGACAAAGCTTTTACAAACTGATAAACCCGGTAGCAAGGGTAAGGGAAACTGCCCGCTAGCAATTGACTCGAAATTTAGCTTTCGTTGGAGACAGGCGTGTTTCCGGAGATCCAGAAGGAAGTTCCAGGATGCTGTTCCGTGGATGAGAAGAAACCAAAGCCCAAAATGTAGACGTAGAGATGGTCTGCCTTCGACCGCCCGCGAAATCTAACTTAAACTTTTTAACAATGTAAAAAAGTATTAAAACCTGCTCTAAAATCGATCAGTGCTATGGCTACAAGAACCAATATTCCAGGAAAATCCAGAAAAACCACAACCATCCCAGTGAAAGTGTTTGGGGCAAGTCTAAATTTTAATTGAAATTAACCATTTATTAAAACTAGTAAAAATTTCTTAAATTCATGTAATCAAATTTCCTAATACATAAATTGAATCACTTGTTGAAAATGAATAATAAAAAAATATGTAAACAAATGGCTATTTTTTAAACAGTAACAATATTGGTGGTCATAATTTTATAATTTGTTCAAATATTAAAAAGAAAGTTATAGAATTATAAGATCAAGAAATAATAAAGTTAACGTTTTTAAAAAGTTAAAATCTATATTTGTTCAAAATGAATATTCACAAAATATATTTAGAGTCAATATCAAAAAATGAATAAGAAATTTATAAACAAAATCATTAAAAGATGATTTAATAATTGAGTGAACAGGATTTACTCTATGTCCATATATACTAAATCTAACATCTAGCATCAAATAACTGTAAAAGTGTGAATCCAGTAAAATTGGTTCTAAAATCCTTAAGATGTATGCTTGGGACCACATATATGAATTAAATCCAAAGGCACTAGGAAGTTCTTTTGCAAGTTACTTCTACAAAAATGTATATGGACATAAAATAAAATAAATAGATATAAATTATTCTCCTGTTATATTTAAATATGTGTGTGATTTTATGTGTGAAATTTTGAACTCTAAAAAACCAAAATGTTCTCAAAGGACTTCAAACATTAGAAACAGTTAAATAATAGTGTTATCCAATTGATTATTGAACGTTATGCTAAGATTATACAAACATTTAAGAACTTTATAAAATATTCAATTATATTTCATGTCTAAAGAATTGTTAATAATTAATGATAAATAAATAACAATTAATAATAAAATGTAGTTAAGAATTATATAATTTTGAAAAGCAAATTTTAATTTTTCAAATGATTAAAACAAAATAAAACAAAAAAATTTTTTTCGTAATTATTAAAAATTAACCTGTGGTAAAGCTAGTAAATAAAATTGTTTTAAATTTTTCCAACCTACAACTATGAATAAAATTAAATAATTAAATTAAACTAGCAAAAAGATTCTTAACAAATACTATTGCAATAAGAAATTAGCAGATAAATTTATACTCAAACACAATTTTGAAAGGTATAAATTATCACCTAAATGTGTTTGAACATTTTGGTTGATTTTTTTAAACAAAGTCCAGGGATTGGCAGATCACTCTCGACACACCACAGGTACCAGAATATGGTAAGTCGGGTGGCATCATATTTTGACCGCGATTGAACTGCACGTTTTGGCTCTACTGAGTCCGTCATCACAAGGTATAGCTTAGGCGAAAAATGCGTAAATGAAGGCCTAGTGCTGTGAAACGTGAAATCGGGGACAGAATTTTTCTCCCTGAGAGGGTGCAGACTTAATGCTATGGCCGCGGCAGTATGTATTCTTGATTATGACGTGTTTACAGTAATATATAAAATAATTATAAAGCTATAAAATAATATATTTTCAATTACTATTTATTAAGTAGCACATGTAAATCTATTTAGATTTGTAATACCATCTTGTTTTGATTGTAATATGCAACAGTATTTCCACAATTGCATAATAAATCACAGAGTATTGGAAACAAGTATTTACTGTAGTAAATTAGGTCTCCCTTTATAGGGGAAATAAAATATTTATTAGAATTTCTCCCTCAATGCACTCTCCGCGGAAATAGTAAATTAAACCACGACTCTGTTATAAAACACGCACAGTTTCAGAGCAAGTGATTTTATGAAATTTTGCTTCATATTAGACAATTTACAGTTTTTAATAGTACGCTAGGAACGTATTAAAAATACACTATAATAATAAACAAAATTATTTTGGTTTTTAATTTTAATATCGCTACATTAAACTTTTAGACGCTATTGGGCTCGTTTATGTGTTAGGGGAAGTACATTACAATATATAATTTTAATATATACATTTATTAAGGATATTTATGAAGATGACGCGAAATGAAGTAGAAACATTTTGTACCACTAACTAAATTATTCATTAACCCTACAACAATTTGAGTCATGTGAATTAAGCTATAATAAATATATGGTAAAGGTAAGACAATTTATGCCATACGGTTCGAAAGGTTTATAGGCCCTTTCACGCTTGAGCCGGCGTAACAGCCAAACCTTTCTCGTAGAAAGGCCTAGAAACTATTAGAAGTAAAGCGGAAGAAAATTACTAGACATAGCTAAAATAGGTATATAGATATATTTTTTTATCGTGAAGGGTGTTTAGTGTTTATATCGTAGTGAAGAGAGTAAAAGTTTCAGCTACAGAATTACAAACATTGACAGTTTAGTGTGTGTTTTGAATAGACGTAATAATAGACTAAGTAGCGAACGAAGCTGTTTTTAGTTGATCTAATTAAAACAGTGTCTGTATGCTGTTATAAATGTATGTAAATAATTGTAGCCTTTTCATTTATTGAACACCTGTAAGAACGTAAAAGTGATATTCTACCATTAGTCTTAGCAATCCAACTCAATTCACTTTTGTAAAAAAAAATGTTTAGATCATTACCGTCCTGTGCCAAACAAATCCAGTTAAAACCTTTGAACAAGTAGAGCATTAAAGTCACTCTGCTACATATGCACAATTGTTATTGGTGTCATCCATAACATAGAAGCAACACCTTCTTCCTCAGAAAATGCATAAAGTCTATTCAAAAGACCCTAGAGAGGTCCCGTTTCTTTAATCTCTTTTACTAAGTTTGACGAATATTGAAAATGTTACCATATGTGAAGAAAAGTACTTAGCTAAGCAATATGCTTTCATTTGAGTTTTCCTTACAATAACGAATCGCTTGTAAACGAACTACTTTTACTTGTCGAAAATAGAATCTTGTTTCTCCTTTTGAACAAACAAACAAGACTAAACCACTTGAACATATATTGATATGTAATACTTTTATATAGTGGAAAAACGCTCGTCTTTATTTATTAAAGACGGGCGTTTCGGAGATGTATACATTGTTGATTCAATGAAGCTGAAGCTATGGATGGAATCTAATATTCTGTAAATTATTATTGCTAAGCATTCAAACTATGCACAACTGGAATTGGTGTGTCAAAATTTCTTTGGTGAATACAGTTCTGAAGCTATTTCCTTTTTTCTGTCCGATAATCTAGGTGTATTAATATTTTTTATGCACATATATTAACAGATTAGGAGAAAAAACGTATCTAAAATTTAATACTAGCTAACATCGTCTTCTAAAATAAGGTTAAAATAAACCAATATATAATTCTGAAAGGGAGCGAGAGTAAGTTATTTCTCACTCTCTCTCTCTAACTCACGCGAGTGCAATCAATGTACTTTTAATTTATTTTAAAACACCGTAAATGATGTGCTTATTTAAAGGTTCACGTGTTTTAAGAAATCTGTTTTATAAATTCGTCAAAAATCATCTTGAACTTCTCTTAGTGTCAGAATTTGCACGAAGTATCATTAACGGTAGATTCTGGCCTTCAGCCAATCTCTCGATAAAAGGAAGGCATAAACAAAGTTATCTTCGAAAATAATGTACGAAATTTCCTCAAATATACTTTACTTTCTAAAACTTTCAGCAAAAACTCGTTCAAGTGAAATGAATTTATGATTTTTACACTTTTAATTTTTCATGATATTGGCTTGTCATCTGAAATTAAACTTATATCGGTTGAAAAAACTAATTTTAGTGTTAAGAAAACGCACCTCTTCACAACGAAGGAGGCCTGTTGTATTTCAATATCGATTTTACTTCGCTGGTGATTATAAGTTTACAGGCTGATGGTTTCCCTTTCCTTCTTCTTCTTCCTCTTCCTCTTCCGGTTTGCCTTATTCAACTCAGTCATTAGCAATCAATCTGCCTATCATAACCTTAACAAAAGCCGCTCGGATTCATGAACAGTTGCGCCAATTTTGTTAGTCAATCATCAACTATCCTTCTTTTCCACCTAATATTGGTCATTTGTCCGATATTTTTCTTAGGCGATTGTCTAAAGCAGTGGGTACTTTTTTAAAATCTATACCATAGTTTAATAAATATGTAACTATTTGATGGTATTTATTATTTCTTATAGTTCCTATTCCGTTATAATAAAAAACCGTTATAAGTATAAAAACTTGAAACATAAACACCTTTTTTACATATGTTATCAACTTTCACAAAAAAAAGCTTAAAGCATTTACTTAATTGCTATCCCACCACGAAATTCGGTTGTTCATTTACAAAGAAGAAGCTTAAATCCTCTTTTAAAATAAACATAGCGAATGAAATTACAACTCAAAATAAGTTACATGCAAAATTGATGCAATTTCAACATGAAAACGTAGATAAATGTTGTGTTACATTGTCTATAAGCATTGTAATTTATCCATGTTGAAATAAAAAATTTTAAATTTTCCTTTATCAGAATTGGTGAAACAAAATAGCAAATAATTGTGATCATTTCAACAACTGTGGGTTACCTAATAAAAGTCAAAATGTTAACTCCAACGTTAAATCTGTCGTTAATTTCAAAGTTGAATCTGTCATTCGGACGAAATGTTGCTACGCGGTCTCTCCTCAGGCTTAACCGGGCCACAAGTGGCCTCAAGATATTGCGCAGATGTTTCACTGCGAGGCATTTTACTATACTAGAAGTCGCTTGGCTTTCAGAGGCTAGGTGTTGTAATATAAAAAGATACTCTCATAAAACTTATTAAGGGAACATGAGTGGGGATGGATAAAGCAGATGTGCAAAGTAAAGGTTTCACTGTTACATCCTGTAACTAAATAAATGCTAATTTAATTTCAATCGAATTTTATTTCCACTTTAGTAAAAACCCAAAATTGCGTGAAGGTTAATAAATATATGTGTAATAGAAATGATATAGTAGTAATGGAGAGATAAAAACATAAAATAATTTACAGCAATGAAATTTAATACCAACATCTCTATCGTATATTGTTGTATGAAATATTACGTGTGTAGACTACGTGTTGCAACAACCCTTATACATTACAACCTGTTACTGGAAGTGGTTATATTTATTACACTCGAGTTAACGATCACAGCTCTCGGCTGGGGAATAGAGCAGGTGTTTTAGACATTCTTTCAATGAGAAGTAAACTCAAGTCTCTGCAGAACAATCTTAAGCCGTCGAGTCGTCAGACATTACGGACAAGGGACAAATATTTCGTTGCTCGTTATTTCTGACAAGTTAATTGCATTGGGCTGATATCTTACGGTTCGAATAATTTCAGATATTTCGTTCTGGATACAAAGTAATAACCTTAAAATGATTGAAGCTGTCAACTATCTACATTTATTTCATATAAGTACTGACATATTAATATATTAAACACACACAACACACAAACACACAGAGAAAGATGTAAATGTAAACCTTTGCTGTTCTTGAAGTTGCTTATACTGAAGTTTTAATAACTTCTTTAATACTTTATACTGTTGTTTGTTTTAATAAATATGTTGTTGTATAATATGATTTTATATTATTTATTATGTGTATACGTGGGCGCGCGTATATAATATGTGTTACGTGCGTGTGTGTGTGTGTGTGTGTGTGTGTGTGTGTGTGTGTGTGTGTGTGTGTGTGTGTGTGTGAGTGTGTGTGTGTGTGTGTGTGTGTGTGTGTGTGTGTGTGTGAGTATGTGTGTGTATGTGTGTGTGTGTGTGTGTGTGTGTGTGTGTGTGTGTGTGTGTGTGTGTGTGTGTGTGTGTGTGTGTGTGCCTTGATTTCGAGAGCCGTTACACAGCTTTATATTCTATAAAACATTGCCCAGTACAAAAATATAAGTTCAATGACTGGCTATTGAACGAGGCTATTGGCCATGTAAGAGGGGGGGTTAAGGAATTCCATACATCTTGCATCACAATATACATTTCACCACTTTCAATAGTTACTTGATTTTTCCTATTTACTTTCTAGTTCCTTCAACCCACGGTGTTCTGATTTTATTCCATCATTGAAATACCGTTATTTTATGTTTATGAGGATTAAAGAGACAAAACTGAAATTAAACTGGGAGAATTTTTAAAACTGAATTTTTTTTCTTCCAACAATCATTTTCCATAAAGGGGAAAACATACATTCCATGTAATAATTTACGAGAATTATTTCATATAATTATTCTCCTAAACAACTTTTCAGTTTAAATCTCATTTTGCATGATCTTCACAGTCTTTGTTTTGCCTTAATCTGACTATTGATTCTA
>JBAIZL010000004.1:80661648-80771648 GCA_036971475.1 Prosapia bicincta | reverse complement strand
CTATTTGTCTTATGTTCTACTCTAGAATTTGACATATTCCTCTAAGAACGTCCAATTCTACTGCGTTAATCTTGGACTTGTGCTTGAGACATTACCCACTTTTCTGATCCGTACGTCGAGATACTCTATATAACAGTTTTGTAAATTCGTTATTTTCAGTCCTCTTGTTGTTTCTTCGTTCTGCCTTATACCGTTTAGTCTTTTCACTGCTCTTCGTCCCTGCACTACTCTGTTTTATTTTTCTTTACCATCCTTTGTTATTTCCACTCCTAGGTATTTTTATTTTTAACAGTTTTTTTATTTCGTCCTTCATCCAGCACCACGTGAGTCTCCATTGGGTTTCCAATGCACATGTACTTTGTCCTATCCATACTGGTATGCAGGCCTCCTTCTTCCTATTCTTAAATTCTTAGTTTCAAGTACTTTAAGCCTACTTTTTCTTGAGCTATATTGACTTGGCCATCCGCAAATTTTAATGTAAAGACGTCACAATTATAAATGTTTATACAATTATAAATTTACAGATATAAATAGATTATAATTTTCAATAGTTTAAAATAATTTTTTACGCATTGACAAATTATTATAATTTATTTAGTTTAAAATTATAAATTTAAAAATACAAAAAATTTAAATTTTCAGTAGTTTATAATAATTAAACAATTTATTATAATTTACAGTTAGTTATAATTTATTCACTTTACAATTATATGTAAGCTACAATTATTTCACCAAAAGCTTTATAAAACGATTCCATTTTACAAAGTCTTAAAGTACAACAATAGTGGTGAAAATACACATCAGCCAGAACATTATATATTGTTATTAACATTGATTACTTTGCCATGTCTTCAATCTAATTTGTTGTTCGATTGCTACAGCTAATCAACCTTGGAATAGTATCCATGCGTAGTTATAATTCACAAGCTTTTTTTATAATGAACGATCAGATATTTTCAGTGACTATCGAGCAAGTGGGCTATCAATCCGTATCCTTAGAGGCACTTAGTGAACCTTAAAGTATGGTGTTGGGATGGTTATACTTTGATTTAAGGTAGAATAGGAATGGGTCTGTGGTAGGATAGGCATGCGGTGTTGTCAGTTCGAACGCAGTGACAGTCACCCCCCCCCCCCACTGCCAGCGGCTAATACCGTTAAGAGTAGATAGTTGATAAAATCATCCAACTTACAGATTTGTTTCACATTTTTCCCCCAAAGCTCATATTTTTTATTCTGAAGTTCTAATCGTCTCAATTACAACTACCTTCATTATTGAAAAACTATTTTTCCGTATAATAAGGCGTGAAGTATCTCTCATAAATACCACTTAATTATTAACCGGAGTTAATTCGGAAATTGAAAAAAAAACACAATTAATAATATATAATATGCAACAATTCTTTAACTACTAGGTCTATCTTATATAATAAAATGTTCTTCATGCATATAGGTTAGAACTTTGTAGTGAATGTACAAAAAAAAAAAATTAGTTTACAGTAATACTATAAGTGTTTCACTTTCACACTCGTAAACAAATTTAATTCATTTACACACAAAAATACTCATTAAATGTATACACTTTCACCATTAAATATCTAAATAAATTTACATAAAATTTGTAATTGACTAGATGAATATACTCGTACAATGGTATTACATAAGTAATAGGTACACACACACACACACGCGCGCGCACGCACTAGCTCTGCATCCAAACACAAGGATTCTTTTGGCAGGAACATCACCATCGTCAATTTTCAAAAAAACTACTGCTATCACTCAGTTGTAAAATTTCGTTCACTGAGGTAAATCTCTGTACTAGAGCCAGGGATCTGGGTCGTCCCTAAAACTTCTCTCCTTGCTTTGCACAAGGAAGTCGTTGCACTTTCATAATTTGGCATATTTACAACAAAATCTAAACCTTTATCCTTTAAATCTTGAAACTCTTCTTTAAAAATATTACAAACCGGCACTGTCTTTTCTTCACGGACTCTTCCTACATTTATGCCGACGTATTTGTATCTGTGCGTCTGCTTCGTCTGGTACGCAGGAATGCTGCTGTTCAGAGGTGATTGCATCATTTGCAATTTTTATACGCCCGTGGCACTTACTCTTTTCGTTTTTGACGCATAACCAATTAGTATACTTTCAAGTTTTCTTGTGTACTGTGATAATTTTGTGTGTGATAATTTCCATTTTGCTTCTCGCGATATAAGTCAACTATCAACTTCTTAAGCCTGTCCGATCCTACAGTCGGAAAACGTACACTTTAAGACGCTGTAAACTTACTCAATTCAGCCTACAACTTGTGCCTTTATATAGGAAGAGTGATGACAGATCGGAAATGAATTCTAATATACATAGGTACAAGTAATCTATACTATTTAAGTGTAGGTACATTATTTTTAAACTTCTGGAAATAAAATCATGTAGACGTTTTCATCAAATCGGAAATCCCACGTCTCGACCCGATCGGTCGGAAACGCCACAGCAGCAGGTGTTCAAACAATAGGAATGTTAACATTAATACAAGGAAAATTTAAAAAAAGAAAAGAAATTTATGACACACAAAATCTTAAATTTAGTAAAAATAACATTAAAGTGGGTATATTTTGCACAACACTAAGATTTCTTGGTAAACAGAGATATAATTTAGTCAAAGGGTAAGCCGATACCTAACATTCTCGATTCCGATTCCTATCTCGATTCTAAAATTTTTCTTTCGATTCCATCGACTTTTATGTCGATTATTGATTTTTTTATATAGGGCTACATTATATTCCCTAATAATGAATTTAATTAACATCTTGGTCATACGGTGAAACCTTTTAAAAGTTCCGTTTTATTGTAATATGCTGCACAAAATGTTCAACCTTGATATATGAATAGGAATTCCTGAAAGCATTACAAACATATCGGATAAAAGTAATGATTTATTTAAAATTACAAATGTGAACTTCAGTTTAATGCATTCAAAACAACTAATACATAAGTAAGACATAGTCGGTAATTAATTATTTTCCCTATAAATTACACCTCACACGTATTTTATTTTAACAGCTGAAAAAACAAGTATCGGAATCGGCACTTTAAGCAATGAAGAATCGACTATAGACGATTACTCGATAGCATTAGAATCGACAATTCCTGGAATCGAGAATCGCAATCGGCCCATCCCTAATTTAGACTAGATTTAACTACAAAGTATCCAGTCTGGTAAGAATGTATAAACAGACATTTTACGAAATCGTAAGATAACCAGTTCATGCGTGAAGTAAAATAGGACCTTGTTGCGTGCAATACATAATGCAAATGTACATAAAAATGGAGCCCCTTGTAAACCCACCCCCCTACAATAGCAACCTTACTCTCTCTCTCACCAATTTTCTTATAGTTTTACGTGTATGTTGTAAATTGGGGGTATTTATGTATTTTTTTGAAAATATTTTGGTTTGGTTGTTTCTTCAAAGTTTCTTTTTAGGCGTTTCTATATCATCTGACATATTTTTTGTTGTGTATTGTGAGTATAAAGGGGGTAAACAATTGTATAATTTTTTAATTTTTTCACACAATTATACAATTTTAAAAGCCTGCTTTCGATTGTTCGATATTGTTTCATTCTTGAACACAACTAGCGATTGCAGAAAGTCAAGTTGGAACACCAAGTAACAGAACACTTGACATTCGCCGTACAATACGTTAGATTCGAGTGCCATACAAATACGCATAAAATAGTGGAAAGAGTAAATGCAGTAGCTTTCAACGTCGTCATCATGGAAACCACTCAGGTCGACACTTGGCAGTATAAAAGCAGTATCATGCGGGCCACTTACACGGCAGTCAAATACAACGCGGTGCGACCTCGGAGGTGTAATAAAATACGAAGTATGTAGGGAAACTACGGCAGATAACTCCAGCACTGTGCGATCACGCCTTATATGTGACGTCATTACAACGTCATTTGTAGCGAAATTCTTTTCGTTATTGTTAAAACATCTTTCGTTCAAGACTAAATGGGATGTAATGAGCGATTACAATGCACGCATTAAACATGTAATGTTATGGCCGAGACTTATTGATATTAAGCTAATACTGTATTATAGAAACGTTAAACATCACACTGAGATTTATCTCAGTTTTACTTAATTGAATCAAATACAGCTTTTCACCCCAACCGTAAGCGGACTTGGCCACGTGATACCATAACTTTCCTCTAGCCCCTTGTGCCAGGAGATCATTACGTTCTATCTCTACTCCTATCTAATTCCACATACCCCCCCTTATCTATTTGCTTACAAGTTGGCGTAGTTGGTAAACATCTCTTTTTGACTTCAGTAGAAAGTAGGTTTAGTTTAGGTACGTGTCCTTGAAGATAAATGCCATGAAATCTTTCTTTCACCATGCACTATGGGATTTTATGACCCTACCTTCATTTTACCTATATTCAAAAAAAATATGTAGTATATACATATTTATAAATAAATATGTATACATACATACATATATACATATATATATATATATATATATATATATATATATATATATATATATATATATATATACATATATATATATATATATATACATATGTATATATATTTATATATATATATATATATATACATATATATATATATGTATATATATACATATATATATATATATATATATATATATATATATATATATATATATATACATATGTATATATATTTATATATATATATATATACATATATATATATATATATATATATATATATATATATATATATATATATATATATATATATATATATATATAAACCGTGCCAAAACTGTTTTCTTGTATCCAATTATTACTTTCACTAATGTACATAAACAAGAATCTTACTTGGTTTGCATATAATAATAATAATTTGAATAATATTCATTTGTTTTGGTTCGTTATAAATTTAAGCTTGTGAATTTTTTATATCCATATGCGCATATTTTAAATGCATTTGTTAACCGCATTAACTACAAACAAAATTTTTAATTCAGAGTTTAAGCTCCTCATAGTGATAATCGTCCCGAACACATTCACTGGAGACTCAAACAAATAAAAAAACGGCGCCGTATATGCAATTTAACATCATGCTGATATCGTGGGAAAGTGAATGTGTAATGAAAGTATTGTGAAGAACATTATTTAAGAATATTAAGATTTTGAACAATAACGTGTGTAAAAATATTTCCCACAAGTATAAATGTAGTTGTAGTACCGTATTCAAAAATACTCTATTAAACTGCCCCTTTCACTTACAATGTTGTGTTATATTGTTAAAATATTGGATACCTAGTCGTGTATTCGTGCTAAGTGATACTGAACGGGGTATTAAGATGAATTCTTCACTATGGTAGTGAATTGCAGTATTGAAACATGGGAACTATGAATACACGGCGAACATACTTCGAAAATTTCCTTTAGATTCTCATAACTTGCCAGGGCTCGAAAAACACCAAGAAATAAAATCAAATTGGCAAAAAAAATCTAAAAATATATTAGAAAAATGTTTTCTTGACACAAGGAAATAAGAAACAATAATTCCTATTCTATAATTACACACATGATTTCCCCATAAACATGCATTTATTTAGTTTGAATTATTACTCAATGAACTGGAGTAACGTAAACTTAAAGAAACTGGAAATCCATAAGTAAAAGTCTAGGATGACGTCGTTCTAGTACGAGGCTCAGGAAAATAAATATCGTAGGAAACTAACAATATACAAAACACTCTTCATTAAAGAAAACTAAAAACCAAAACCAACTGAATCTGACCTGTTCAAAGCGGGCCCATAAATTGAAATAAATTCAGTAAATTTGTAAAACAATTATTCAAACTAAAACTAATAATTTCATTTAAAAAGTTGTAGATAATTTTTTTCATAGTGTTTCATTGTATTTTTTTCATTATTACTTAAAAAATATTTCAAAAGTCGATTTCGCATTCCTTGCTGACGTTGAAGGGATCAATAAAGGGAGTTAACTGTACAGTTATGCGTTATAAGTACAGCGTAGTTATCAGCCAGCTTTGTTCATATCTGTTACCCTCTCAATTCAGTTTTAACTTCAATTATGACATGCGCAAACAGTGTGTTAGTTACAATATCAGTGCTCTCGTTTGTACCTTGTAGTTAAGTTCGAAGGAAAGCATTGCTAAATCGGAATTAAATTATAAATCAATAATTAATTTATGTTTTTTTATTTATGAGTCCCACAATAAACTAAGGACTGGACAAAATAAACTTAGAAATCTAAGGCTCGCTTACTTGGCATATTATTAAAGTTAAAGAAAATATGTTTACAAAATATAACAAGTATAAATTTGTCTAATATCGACCGTCTTATTCCAAAGTATTCCTACTAACCCTCTAACTCCAGTCTCGCCTACTGCGATCTCTCAAAGTCAAGTATACGGTTACGTGGTCCGCACTATACATAGCCACTTGCATCGGATCAAACTTGCGGTTTTACCGATCTGCACTTTGTCAGCAACGGAGAGGATACGGTCTACCACCTTGCTGTCTTTGGGTCTTTGGAGAGGGAGGAGGACACGGTAGAAGGACGGGCTGGACAGCTCAGCATCTAATGGTCCAACAACTAAGGATGGACGAAGTTTGGAAGAAGGTGATGATAAATACAGTGCTATGTACTAGTTCTGACCCTACTATTAATACCAATAAAGGTTAGCCTACTGTACAGGTAACCTATAATCTCCTGGTTGTAACCTATGAACTATAATTCTTTAGTATCCTCTAACCCACGCAGGTTTATTTCTTTGCCTGAATTATTTCTTTGGTCAATCCTTTTAAGCATCAATTACCTTCGACGATAAAACCAAAGAAACTACCAGATCGTTACTGAGGCATTAATTCTACGAAACATACCCTCCTAATAGTTTCTGGGTGTCGCGAGGGGCAGCAATAAATACTAGGCGGATAGACAAACAACGTAGAAGGTTACATCTTCAACTCCTCCGCCTCTTCTTATTTTCTTTACGCAATAACTTCACGTTCTTTTAAATAATACGAAACGTATGTCTTATTATCTTTAAAATATGTTTTATGTTTTTTTTACCCCGTAAAACGATTTTACTTGAGAAACCAAATACAAATGCAGATAGTAAAAACTTATTGTGCCCTTCAATAACGATTTTCTTGTGCAGTTGTTTTTTCTTTATGGTCGCGCCAGCCTCAGTTTTACGACTGACATTAAATGTTTCATTGTAACTGGATTGAACAGAGTTTCTGTGTTAATCACGTGTAGCCATTTAGTTTTGTTTAAGCCTTCAGTTTGCTTTCAGCTGATGAAAACAACCCCCCTGTTTTATTACCGGAAAACTTCTCTCTGTCGTCCGTGATGTATCGTGTTTTGCAACAGTTTTAATTAATTCGTAAAGTTAAGACTTCACCCAATACTTCAGCTAAATAATTTAATGAAACAAGTTGTAACAAGTAGTTGAACATTTACAAATGGATTGCAGTCACACTCCGATTCTAGTCAGGAATATATGACGTAATTGTTCATCATATAGTATTCAACTCCGAACACCTGGAACAAACGTAGTTACAAGTAGAATTATTTCGCTTCGCCTTTCTTTTCCATTTTAACAGTTTTTGTTAATTTACAGTAAACCTTTTCCTAGCAAAAATTTTATATGGGTAAATATACAAGGTAAAAAGTAAGCTAAGAGAAAGCAGCACCGGATGTATCTTCCCGAACGTCAAAGTCAGCTGCTCGTTACCACTATGCTAGTAGGTTAAGAGACTTTCGAAATTCGATAAGGAAAAAATGTTATTTCATATTAAGACAAACTGTTCGTAATGCCAGTGGCATCATGTTTAAAGATATCAGGTGAATGCAGAACCGACAAAATTTTACTGAACGTCAAGATCAACTGCTGGGTTGTACGATGCTAGTAAATTAGTAACCTGCTGGGTTTTACGATGCTAGCAAATTAGTAAACTGCTGGGTTGTACGATGCTAATAAATTAGTAAACTAAGAAAGTGGGTTACCGAAAGTATCTGTAAAGACATTACAGTCGACCTACAAATATAACCCAAAACCTACGAAAAAAAGAAATATCATGCTATTTCAAAAGACAAAGTGTATGCCCAAACTGGCAATGTTTTTATAAGGAACTAAATCCTCAAATATGTTATTTTAAATTTATCTGGCTTTCACAATTAGGTAATGAATTAAAGAAATTAGGAATCCATTAGTAAACTATTAGAATTGTCACTTCAAGGAGAATTAATTCGTATACAAAGAGTATGAAAAGAAGAAAACACAGATATTCATTTATTTACTGTCGAAAAAGCTCAAATCAAATAAAATAGATAATTTTTAACTTTACGTAGTTATAGTCTAAGCAAAGTATAGATGGACTTTGTTTGCAATATAATTATAGTGATAGAAAATATGTGTACAAAATATAACAAGTGTAAATTTGTCTTTCACTAACGAAGTGGCCAAGGCAACAGAAGATTCACGCTAAGGATCTAGTCACTACCTAGGCTAATCTCCTTCCTAATTAATACCCGACTTGAACTCGCAGAGCGTAACGAGACTTCATTAAAACAACGGTAGAACAGTCGCAGCCTACATTTAATCAAGCCTCCCTCTCTCGCTTCACATTTCCCCCATAACACTGCTTTATAAATTCATTTGTGTGCAGGAAACATTTAAAGTGTGCTGAGTAAGGTCTCACAGTTACTTGTTAACAATCGTCCGCTACAGGTGACAGTTCAATCATGTGATATTGCACAGAGCATTCCTTGTATGCAGGCGACATTTAAAGTGTGCTCAGTAAAGTGGAGCAGTTACTTGTTAACAATCGTCCGCTACAGGTGACTGTTCTAACCTGTGACATTGCTCAGACCATTCATTGTGTGCAAGAAACATTTAAAGTGTGCTGAGTAAAGTGGAGCAGTTATTTGTTAACAATCGTCCCCTACAAGTGACCCTTTTCAAGTGGCAATCCATACAGTTTTGTTAACAATCTGCTACAAATGAATGTTATTTTTTGATACACTGCCCTTACCATTCCTTGTGTGCAAGAAACACAAAGAGTTTCTGCTTGAAGAAACACAAAGAGCGTAAAGTCTGCTTGGTAAGATGACGGAGTTACTTGTTAACATCCTCAGCTACAGGTGATTTGTTTTCTGTGACAATGTATAGTGTGTTCGCGTCCTTGTTTACACAACACAATTGAACAATTGCATTTATTGTACGACGATAGATAAATCGACAATCAAGAAATACTTTGCTTCGATCAGAGATTCGCAGAATTTATTTGTGTTGATAAACTTTCACTAAATATACTTACCTTTAATGCGTATCAAATGATATTACTAAGGTGTTTTAGAAGAAGAAACATAAAAATGAAGTTAAACATGATAAACTAACGTTAGGTTTTTCAAATATAAATCAGGCATAACAATAGAAAAAGAAACAATAACATAATTTCCAAATAGATTTACAATGACATAAACATTCACATTTTGTCATTACAGAAAATACAACTAACACTGAGGTTAACATTAGGCTAAGAGTTTCCCCTTTCCTGACAGTTCTTAATATTCATAACGTCAGTGACTTATTTAGCATTTATTTATTCATCTATTCTTTAGCAAACGCTCTGTGGCATGACTTGTGCAATCAATTTTCCCACTTTTTTCAATCATTCATCTTTCCCTCGTTATTGAATCAAACAGTTCCTCGGCGTTATTTTTAACTTTCTTGCGCTTATAAATATAAGTGATTTCACGGCTGAGAGGAACATGGGTCTGGTATTAGTGGTTTGTTGTTACCTTAAGGGTATTTCTTTCATTTCGATTACACTTTCCCCTAGTTCCGTCTCTTAGTTCTCAATTTATACCCCGTAAGAGCAAGTTATCCTTTTTGAAGGAACTATTTCATCTTTTTTTAGTAGAGTTAGAAATGATGACCCCGCTATGGGTAGTTTTCGATGGGAATTTTTATAACTCTTACGTTCATGAACATAAGACATATTGCGATATGGGTAGAATATTAGAGGTAAATTTCATACACACCCGTGCTCTTTCAACACGAATAGGCCTAAGTGCAGTGTAAACATTACATTCCGATTGCTATCATTTACAGAACATCCGTTTTCTAAGTTTCTCTAATAAGTAACTGTTATACTAGGTAAGATATTTTTGTAGCATCAAAAGTTAAAATTTGTGTTTTGGATTGACAAACTATAATTCTGTAGTGGACTTTAACACTATTCTTTTTAAAGACTTCGCTTTATACCCCTTGGAGGGTATTTACAGTTCGCGTTATTCCGTCTCCCCGAGTATGATAGCCCAACTGTCAGTACCAGAGGAGTTTTAGTTCCGCCTTGAACTCAAAATGCTTTATAAACGATCCCACGATTTCCTCGTTCAAACTTCGCCAGAAGGTGCCTCAGCCCAAAATAATCAAAAAATGCTCTATTACGTTTCACCCTAGTCTTTGTTTAGCTTTCCGCCTGTATGTCTGATTTTTTTACAAAATAATTATTTCTTAATCATGGCTGGAGTTAAACTAGAGTTATTAAACATTGCACAAATTTTAATTTAACCAAAACAAGTGCTTAGAAAAACTTTTAAAAAAACATTAATTCGTGTTTCAAAATGCTGGAATTTTACATGAACCCGTTACAAAAAGGAACAATTAATGAAAAATGTTTAAAGTCAGCAGTTAGAAATAAGCTTATTGCTCTACAAGTAGTAACGGGGAGATGGAGGTTTTGCCGAACCCCTGCGTCCTTAAAAGTGTACTAATCGAGTCAGAATTATTGTTGGTACATTAACAGCTGATTACGGTTCCGTGATCAGCTGATAAAGCTCTCACAAACAACTGATTAATGCTATTAACAGTTGAAATGACCATTCTATTGCTGTAGATTATACGTAATACATTATCAGGAATTTAGTACATTTCAATAATTTTGGCAATCATATATTCAAAACTTCAAACTCTGCAACATTGTAAACGATCGTAATTTTTAACAATTCAACAACTTTGTAGTAGTTTAAATACGTTGGGCGCTGTTTTGACAAATTTTTATTTACAGTTTGTTTTATTTTTGTTTTACGTATGTACGTTATACATGTTTTAAAACAACTAGTTGGTTTAAATAGCATTCAAAAAATTAAATTATAGATTAAGAAGTGAGATGAGGCATGTAGACTCGTGCGGAACCTGCTCTCGGGTGAGGGGATGCGGCGTAACATTGTATAGTATATCCATTGCCTTGTTACATGGACGAATATTAACAAAAAACTAAGCTGGTGACTCCACAACACACATCAACTCAAGTGCTTTTGCACATCTCAAGGTCACCGGTCCGGCCTGAATATAGTTTCTTGATTTTCCGTTAGATACACAGAAAAGTTCTTATCTTATCTTTAAATTTTGTTTAATTTTTATTGGATATATACAATGTAAAACAGTTTTGCCTACAGAGAAATAAAACACAACCCAGTTAAAAATTTATTATGCCCATTAATAACGATTTTCTTGTGCAGTTGTTTTTCTTTATGGTCGCGCCAGCCTCAGTTTTACGACTGACATTAAATGTTTCATTGTAACTGGATTGAACAGAGTTTCTGTGTTAATCACGTGTAGCCATTTAGTTTTGTTTAAGCCTTCAGTTTGCTTTCAGCTGATGAAAACAACCAGGCTGTTTTATTACCGGAAAACTTCTCTCTGTCGTCCGTGATGTATCGTGTTTTGCAACAGTTTTAATTAATTCGTAAACTTGACAATTCACTAAATGCTTCAGTTAAACTAGTACTTGAAGATTCAGAAATTAATTGCATTATGATTACGATAAACGTCCGGTTTTGTTTTAAATATATTAATATAAAGTTACATTACTCTTGGAGGCCGTAATTTTGTAGACAAAGAATTTATCTCAATATTTATTAAGAAGAATCTCTTTCAAAGAATGACAGGTTTTTAAAAGGTTACGATGTTTGACAAAGAAATTTAGATGCACCAATTATATTAACAAGGAAATCGGGTATAAACTTTTAATCTGTGTTAGGCGGTCGAAGGAGGCATTTACCAGCTGGATGATAAACTTGACAGAAGAAGAAACACTTTTTAACTTACTTCTGGATGAGGCAGAGGTCTTTTGAAGAATTGCCAGGAATTACTAATCACCAGAAAAGGAATTATCAGAATTACAGACATTGAGGTTTATACCAAACATCAAAACACCTTGCTCTCAAGACGCAAATAAAACATTCTTTTGCGTTTTCTGTTTCTATTTTTAATGGCCATTGGATTCCGTATTCCAAATATCTAGATGATTTCACTCGCCTTCAATAAATCAAGTCGAAATAAATCTTTTCCATTGTTAAGCGGCTGGCGGTCGCGGTTCTCGTGTATTAGGTGCGATTCACTCCAATGTACTGCGATACGGTGTTGACGCCCGCAAACGATAGCAAGAATTTCGGTGGTTGAATTGCAGCTTCCGCAGAACTGCATAGCTTTTGCGATTCGTGTTCTGGCCTTTATATGATTCTGTGTATCTCACAACCGCGGCGGCGACCCGCACTTTTACAACAAAGGTTCAAGTGCCCTATAAAACGAAACTCTAGTTTCCTGGTAACGAAGGCGAGTACGTTAGGAGGAGTAGAATACAATTCTTCATGAGATCGTTTGCTTGTACACATAAAATATTAATGGAAAATAATAATGCTACTTAATAAATATATATTAATAATATTTCATTTAAAATAATATTATTATACATGTAAAATATGAGCTGAACACATGTTACAACGTAAAATATTTTTTGAATTACTTTATCAGATGCCATAGTAATAAGTAATTGTCTTTTACTTGGCCTTCTTTTCACTCGCATTTTCAGTTTTCTTACATCACATCCGGTAATGTACTGTTTCGAACACAATATCTGTTTAGAAATCCAATTATAGATTTAGTCGCAACAAAATGGCTGAAATATTCACAGTCATTGTCAAGGCTAATGTTGCGGAATAACTAGCGTTTCTCGTCACCGTGACTCACTCTGCCGTGACTAATTCGGCGTCATTCACCTTGCGTCACATCGCTGACCCGGAGTCTCATTCAGCGGCCAGCGTTGGCCTTGCTCGGTACCATTTCTAGTCTGTTGCTGGATCGGAGTTGGTGAAGCTATATGCTTCTCTATACTTGCGATGCAGCTACTTACTCATGTTAACCTAACCTAACTTAATCAATATAATGTTTCGTACGTCAAAACTATTTGGTAAGGGTTTTGTTTCTGAATGTAGATTGTTTTATTACAATCGTTTTCTGCACAGCGATAGACGCCCATCAATGCACTACCGCCCTCAATATAAAAGTAGGTCAATAATAGAGGCTCTTCCGATAAATCGGAAATGTATCTTTTCCTGAAAAAAAGTATAATGGTACCTGCCATACAGAGTTAATGAATATAACGGCTTGTAACCAGTAAGAATGACTTTATTAATATATATATATATATATATATATATATATATATATATATATATATATATATATATATATATAATAACTCAGAGGAAAAGGTTTAGGTTTGTACCGTCACTGACGTATAGGCTGTAACTAGAACTCAGTTAGACTGTCGTAATGTTGAACTTAACACCATTGTTATTGTGCTACAGAATTGCTTTACCTTGGACCAGGTCTCATTCAAAAACTAATTATTATAAAAACAAATCGTTACACAGTGGCGTCCACACCAAAATTAGAAAACAAAGATGAATGTAAAGAGGTAGTAAAGTTTTGCAGGTATGTTGAAGAAAGGGTTAAGCACGTGACAGAAACAAAAGATGTTCTCTAGCCCTCAATAATCTGATGCTTGGGTTTGGCAGAAATTTCTTTAGTCAGGTTTCGAGGTGTTGGCGCTAACAAATCCCGGTATAAGAGTGAAAGTTTTTGAGTGTCCGTACCTAGCATTATTATTTTTAAAATAAGGAACGCGCGCACAATACCAGATTGGTAAGCTTCGCTCAATCGCTTAAAGACACCACCATGTACACCTCGTGCGCACGTACCACCAGATACAGTCGCAGAAGGGATCATTCCAATCACCACACTCTCTCTCCAATCACCACACTTTTCGGACTTTTCGGATTGCCGAATGATTTTTTGCCTTAGGAACCAAGCACAAACCTTTCACAGATTTATTGAGAGTAACGCAAGAGATCTAGATTTTTTCTTCTATATCGATGACGGCCTAATAGCTTCCAGGAACGAGGTAGAACACCGACAACCCTAATAAATCATATTCAAGATATTTAGCGATCGTGATTCTATTGTACCAATGTGAAAACCTTTTTTTTTTAAAGCGCCAGTTATCGTGACTACGTCACTAGTAAAGGAGTACTGACACCAAAATTAGAATGATGAATGTAAACAGATAGTTACGTTTTTCAGATATGTTGAAGAAAGGGTTACGCACGTAACAGAACAAACAATTTTTCCTAGTTCTCAATAGTGGAGGCATACATCTGTTGCTTGGGTTTACCAGACATTTCTTTAGTAAGGATACGGGGTGTTGGTGCTAACACGTTCCGGTATAAGAGTGAACGTTTCTGAGTATCCGTGCATAGACCTCCTATTTTTAATATAAGTATAAATATAAGTGAAGTTAATTTAACAGTGGAAAATAGTGTTTTTGAAATATGAAATAACTATTAGTTCCCAAACAATCATTTTAACTACGTAAATCACAAATTTCTTTTTTTTCGTTCGCGACGTAAAGAAATATCGATAGCTGGACTTGACGTATTCGGTCTGCACGCCTATTTGTATGTTTCTGTCTGCACGCCTATTTGTATGTTTCGGTCTGCACGCCTATTTCTATGTTTCGGTCTGCACGCCTATTTGTATGTTTCGGTCTGCACGCCTATTTGTATGTTTCGGTCTGCACGCCTATTTGTATGTTTCGGTCTGCACGCCTATTTGTATGTTTCGGTCTGCACGCCTATTTGTATGTTTCGGTCTGCACGCCTATTTGTATGTTTCGGTCTGCACGCCTATTTGTATGTTTCGGTCTGCACGCCTATTTGTATGTTTCGGTCTGCACGCCTATTTGTATGTTTCGGTCTGCACGCCTATTTGTATGTTTCGGTCTGCACGCCTATTTGTATGTTTCGGTCTGCGCGCCTATTTGTATGTTTCGGTCTGCGCGCCTATTTGTATGTTTCGGTCTGCACGCCTATTTGTATGTTTCGGTCTGCACGCCTATTTGTATGTTTCGGTCTGCACGCCTATTTGTATGTTTCGGTCTGCACGCCTATTTGTATGTTTCGGTCTGCACGCCTATTTGTATGTTTCGGTCTGCGCGCCTATTTGTATGTTTCGGTCTGCACGCCTATTTGTATGTTTCGGTCTGCACGCCTATTTGTATGTTTCGGTCTGCACGCCTATTTGTATGTTTCGGTCTGCACGCCTATTTGTATGTTTCTGTCTGCACGCCTATTTGTATGTTTCGGTCTGCACGCCTATTTGTATGTTTCGGTCTGCACGCCTATTTGTATGTTTCGGTCTGCACGCCTATTTGTATGTTTCGGTCTGCACGCCTATTTGTATGTTTCGGTCTGCACGCCTATTTGTATGTTTCGGTCTGCACGCCTATTTGTATGTTTCGGTCTGCACGCCTATTTGTATGTTTCGGTCTGCACGCCTATTTGTATGTTTCGGTCTGCACGCCTATTTGTATGTTTCGGTCTGCACGCCTATTTGTATGTTTCGGTCTGCACGCCTATTTGTATGTTTCGGTCTGCACGCCTATTTGTATGTTTCGGTCTGCACGCCTATTTGTATGTTTCGGTCTGCGCGCCTATTTGTATGTTTCGGTCTGCACGCCTATTTGTATGTTTCGGTCTGCACGCCTATTTGTATGTTTCGGTCTGCACGCCTATTTGTATGTTTCGGTCTGCACGCCTATTTGTATGTTTCGGTCTGCACGCCTATTTGTATGTTTCGGTCTGCACGCCTATTTGTATGTTTCGGTCTGCGCGCCTATTTGTATGTTTCGGTCTGCACGCCTATTTGTATGTTTCGGTCTGCGCGCCTATTTGTATGTTTCGGTCTGCACGCCTATTTGTATGTTTCGGTCTGCACGCCTATTTGTATGTTTCGGTCTGCACGCCTATTTGTATGTTTCGGTCTGCACGCCTATTTGTATGTTTCGGTCTGCACGCCTATTTGTATGTTTCGGTCTGCGCGCCTATTTGTATGTTTCGGTCTGCACGCCTATTTGTATGTTTCGGTCTGCACGCCTATTTGTATGTTTCGGTCTGCACGCCTATTTGTATGTTTCGGTCTGCACGCCTATTTGTATGTTTCTGTCTGCACGCCTATTTGTATGTTTCGGTCTGCACGCCTATTTGTATGTTTCGGTCTGCACGCCTATTTGTATGTTTCGGTCTGCACGCCTATTTGTATGTTTCGGTCTGCACGCCTATTTGTATGTTTCGGTCTGCACGCCTATTTGTATGTTTCGGTCTGCACGCCTATTTGTATGTTTCGGTCTGCACGCCTATTTGTATGTTTCGGTCTGCACGCCTATTTGTATGTTTCGGTCTGCACGCCTATTTGTATGTTTCGGTCTGCACGCCTATTTGTATGTTTCGGTCTGCACGCCTATTTGTATGTTTCGGTCTGCACGCCTATTTGTATGTTTCGGTCTGCGCGCCTATTTGTATGTTTCGGTCTGCGCGCCTATTTGTATGTTTCGGTCTGCACGCCTATTTGTATGTTTCGGTCTGCACGCCTATTTGTATGTTTCGGTCTGCACGCCTATTTGTATGTTTCGGTCTGCACGCCTATTTGTATGTTTCGGTCTGCACGCCTATTTGTATGTTTCGGTCTGCGCGCCTATTTGTATGTTTCGGTCTGCACGCCTATTTGTATGTTTCGGTCTGCACGCCTATTTGTATGTTTCGGTCTGCACGCCTATTTGTATGTTTCGGTCTGCACGCCTATTTGTATGTTTCTGTCTGCACGCCTATTTGTATGTTTCGGTCTGCACGCCTATTTGTATGTTTCGGTCTGCACGCCTATTTGTATGTTTCGGTCTGCACGCCTATTTGTATGTTTCGGTCTGCACGCCTATTTGTATGTTTCGGTCTGCACGCCTATTTGTATGTTTCGGTCTGCACGCCTATTTGTATGTTTCGGTCTGCACGCCTATTTGTATGTTTCGGTCTGCACGCCTATTTGTATGTTTCGGTCTGCACGCCTATTTGTATGTTTCGGTCTGCACGCCTATTTGTATGTTTCGGTCTGCACGCCTATTTGTATGTTTCGGTCTGCACGCCTATTTGTATGTTTCGGTCTGCACGCCTATTTGTATGTTTCGGTCTGCACGCCTATTTGTATGTTTCGGTCTGCACGCCTATTTGTATGTTTCGGTCTGCACGCCTATTTGTATGTTTCGGTCTGCACGCCTATTTGTATGTTTCGGTCTGCACGCCTATTTGTATGTTTCGGTCTGCGCGCCTATTTGTATGTTTCGGTCTGTGCGCCTATTTGTATGTTTCGGTCTGCACGCCTATTTGTATGTTTCGGTCTGCACGCCTATTTGTATGTTTCGGTCTGCACGCCTATTTGTATGTTTCGGTCTGCACGCCTATTTGTATGTTTCGGTCTGCACGCCTATTTGTATGTTTCGGTCTGCGCGCCTATTTGTATGTTTCGGTCTGCACGCCTATTTGTATGTTTCGGTCTGCACGCCTATTTGTATGTTTCGGTCTGCACGCCTATTTGTATGTTTCGGTCTGCACGCCTATTTGTATGTTTCGGTCTGCACGCCTATTTGTATGTTTCGGTCTGCACGCCTATTTGTATGTTTCGGTCTGCACGCCTATTTGTATGTTTCGGTCTGCACGCCTATTTGTATGTTTCGGTCTGCACGCCTATTTGTATGTTTCGGTCTGCACGCCTATTTGTATGTTTCGGTCTGCACGCCTATTTGTATGTTTCGGTCTGCACGCCTATTTGTATGTTTCGGTCTGCACGCCTATTTGTATGTTTCGGTCTGCACGCCTATTTGTATGTTTCGGTCTGCACGCCTATTTGTATGTTTCGGTCTGCACGCCTATTTGTATGTTTCGGTCTGCACGCCTATTTGTATGTTTCGGTCTGCACGCCTATTTGTATGTTTCGGTCTACTATATAAATGTTAGTATAGCACTTTTCAATTCGAAACAAAACAAACATTATTCACCCTTTCCGTCACGTCTCTTTTTATCTCAATTAAGTGTTTCTTTGTTGCTTTGCCGAAATAATTAATTACTCTACATGGCAGCTACGCTTGGAAAAGCGTCGCAGAAACGTAAAAACACCAAACAAATGAAACTAAGCGACGTCAGAACGTGACCCACAAGCGCGGTTTTACGGCGATATACAAACCCGGTTAGGGCACGTTATGCGGAATAAAACTGTTACATGGTCAATATTAGGAGCTTTTTCATTTTATTTTCATACATTGTTTATTGCGATGGTAAGATATTCAGTTGTCTCTTTGAGATATAATTTTCTGATATTTCTTCTCCTCTACTACATGATCATAAAAAATCTACCGAATCTCCCATTAGTTTTCTCATAACTTCATAGCGCTCCTATCTATTAATTTTTCCTCCCTACTTCAATAGGACACCTTACACTTTACTTTGTACTTTTCTCTAAATATCAACCTATTCATCCTATTCTTTCTTGTTCAACGTAAAGGTATAAACAGGGCAAGCAAATAGCAGTCGAAATGCTATTTATGTAAATGAAACCATTTTACAAAAAACTCTACAACAAAGCTTAAAGTGACAGGTAAGTCACCGATAAGGTCCATCTCGCTGCCATCTAGGGTGTTCACAGCGGTCCTTCAAAGCGTTGTACCAGGCGGTTACGCTATGATTGGTCCACTCAATGTCAGGTTGCCCTCGCCAAACCTATAACTCCCGAGACATAGTAAGAGACTTGAGGTGCTAAGAAAGTGAGTTCACTGACTAGTGCAGGTGTACAACTAAGCAGTTGCATACACCTCTCTCGCATCAAAGCACATCGGACCGATACATATAGCAGCGAGGTTCGACAAACACTTAATCAAACACTAAACGTCAAGTTAGCAATTGCGAATCAGCAGGTCAAGTGTCTTTCTATGTCTCGGGTGTTATATCTAACTCTCGTCACTGCTACTGTAGCTTTTCTTTATCAAGAATAAAATGTAAGTTGTGAGCAATAGAGCTGTACAAATGAGGATTAATGACTTTCTAGTATACAAGAAAATATACCAGCGCTGTGCTACTAAAAATATTGAGGAGCTGTATCACATTTTCGTGTAAATTGCAGACCAAATAAGCAAACCATCAGGCGGGGATTAGAAAAAATTATAACCAGGAAATGGACAGAAAGAGACGAAAGACCGCCAACTGGACAGCCCTGGGTATACGAATTGAATAGATGGCGATATAATTTTATTTCGATAAAAAGATACGTTATTTCCCTAAACTAATATTTTTTTTGTTATTTGAGGTCTCAACTTTATTTTATTAATTTACATAATATATGAAGTTATACTTAGTACGTTCCTAAATGAGGTTATAACTATAATCGAATGTTCACTGTAAATATTCAACTACTTATTTAATAGAAGAATTTAGTGAAGCCTTACCTTACAAATTAATTAAAACTGTTGCAAAACACGATACATCACGGACGACAGAGAGAAGTTTGCCCGTAATAAAACAGACGGGTTGTTTTCATCAGCTGAAAGCAAACTGAAGGCTTAAACAAAACTAAATGGCTACACGTGATTAACACAGAAACTCTGTTCAATCCAGTTACAATGAAACATTTAATGTCAGTCGTAAAACTGAGGCTGGCGCGACCATAAAGAAAAACAAACTGCACAAGAAAATACTGGATTTGTGTGTGGTTGTCTCTGTGGTTCAAGTCAAAGTCGTAAAAACAAAATAAACATAAAAACAGATAAAATTAGAACGTTTTTGTTTTTCTAACGAATTGCCTAAGCGTTGTATGCAAAATATTAACTTCAAGGGACCACAACCTTTAACTTCTCTTGCTCAGAAAATAGGAATGTTTCGGCGAACCAACCCACGTGGGGTGACAGAAACAAACTCGTAAGGAGTTCTTTACCCGCACAATCCTCTGTGAGAGTAGAGATGTACAATGATGTGAAGTAAGAAAAGACTGCGTACGACGAGGGCAGTTTCCTTAGTGTTGACATCGTAGGCATTATAGTTCAGGAGTACAGAATGGCTCAGCTGAAATAATTCTACAACTGGGGTTTACAGTGTATACTATATATTACAGTGTATACTATATATTACAGTGTATACTATATATTACAGCGTATACTATATATTACAGTGTATACTATATATTACAATGTATACAATATATTACAGTTTATACTATGTATTACAGTGTATACTATATATTACAGTGTATACTATATATTACACGTAATATTACTGTGTATTACTATATATTACAGTGTATACTATATATTACAGTGTATACTATATATTACACGTAATATTACTATGTATTACTATATATTACAGTGTATACTATATATTACAGTGTATACTATATATTACACGTAATAATACTATGTATTACTATATATTACAGTGTATACTATATATTACAGTGTATACTATATATTACAGTGTATATTATATATTACAGTGTATACTATATATTACACGTAATATTACTATGTATTACTATATATTACAGTGTATACTATATATTACAGTGTATACTATATATTACACGTAATATTACTATGTATTACTATATATTACAGTGTATACTATATATTACAGTGTATACTATATATTACACGTAATATTACTATGTATTACTATATATTACAGTGTATACTATATATTACACGTAATATTACTATGTATTACTATATATTACAGTGCATACTATATATTACACGTAATATTACTATGTATTACTATATATTACAGTGTATACTATATATTACAGTGTATACTATATATTACAGTGTATACTATATATTACACGTAATATTACTATATATTACTATATATTACAGTGTATACTATATATTACACGTAATATTACTATGTATTACTATATATTACAGTGTATACTATATATTACACGTAATATTACTATGTATTACTATATATTACAGCGTATACTATATATTACAGTGTATACTATATATTACACGTAATATTACTATGTATTACTATATATTACAGCGTATACTATATATTACAGTGTATACTATATATTACACGTAATATTACTATGTATTACTATATATTACAGTGTGTACTATATATTACAGTGTATACTATATATTACACGTAATATTACTATGTATTACTATATATTACAGTGTATACTATATATTACACGTAATATTACTATGTATTACTATATATTACAGTGTATACTATATATTACACGTAATATTACTATGTATTACTATATATTACAGTGTATACTATATATTACACGTAATATTACTATGTATTACTATATATTACAGTGTATACTATACATTGCAGTGTATACTATATATTACACGTAATATTAGTATGTATTACTTTATATTACAGTGTATACTATATATTACACGTAATATTACTATGTATTACTATATATTACTATAACGAAATTCATTAAGTTAGGGAAAATGCTTGTAAAATATTAGAACTTGTGGGATCGTATCACACTGTCGCTAACTAACAAAGGGCTGTCAGTTGTAAATCTTTCGGCCAAACACGGTTACTACACGCAACCGGTATACCAAAAATACTAATATACGTCGAAAAGTTTCATTGTAGGTAAAGCAAGACGTGACTCGATCCCTGGAGAGGTGATTTATATTGAATATCGAGGGACCATGCAGATTTATGGTGAACAATCTCTAAAAATGCTAACACAAAACGTCCAGCGAACACCTACACTTTGGAAAATTTCGAGATGTTTTCAACCCATGCCAAAGAGAAAGCTATGAAGAATGACGTTCCGATAGGGTGGAAAAACATTTATCGTCATAAGCCAGCCAATCAAAATTGAAGAGGGAATGAAACCCATACAGAAAAGATCCAAAGGGAAACATACGAGGAAGAAATACGTTAATGTTAGTAAGAAGTTCTACACTAAAGTAAAAGTATAAAGTTATATTAAGTGAGGGAGATTTAAAAAAATAATTAGTGAGTTTAAGTAAAGGAGATAATCAAGTAATAAGAGATATTAAGTGAGTGAGATAAAAAAAGTAATAAGTCAGATTAAGGGAGATATTACAGAAATAAAGTCAGTTACGGTATAGAAGCGTTTAAAGTGAATAGAAAAAGTGCCATGGAAGAGAAATGTTAGTAAGTGAATGTGTGTTACTTATTAACCACACAAGCAATAGGAGTTAGCAACTATAAGTATAAATTTATATTAAATTTAAAGCCAACCCTTTAAAGTAAAAATTATTAGGAATTTTATAAACGCTTTATTAATTTCTTTTAGCAATAATAAGTAATTCAAATATAAAATTTATTATACCAAGACCAGTAACCTATACACGATTTAAGATAATTAAGGGCAGTTCATTAGAATTATTAATTTAGTAATAAATATAATAGTTTTGATGCCTACCGGCAAATTAGAGTTAGTTAAAACTAATTATGTATAACAGGCTATAAATGTTACCGTTTAAACTCAGGATTAAAATAATTCAATTTTAAAAACAAGTATCAGCGTATTAATTTGATTTCCTTACACTCAAAGATCCTGTAGGAAAAATTTGAGTAAGATACGTTATAATACGATATAAGGATATGATGAAGAACTAATGCGTCCTTCTGCTAAGGTACAGGAATGTTATTGTGAAATATCATGACGATGAAGTTTTTAAAAACGTCCAACCAATTATAAAGGTTTTTTTCATTTTATAAACGTCCAACCAGTTATAACGGTTTCTCATTTTATAAACGTTCTGTACGTACATTTGTTATATGTTAATACTACCAAATGAAATCCAATTTATCACAGTGTATGAAGAAGCGGTTACAAAGGGACGGAATGTTTGTGTTTAAAATTAGCAAACGTTCTTGAGACAACGAAATACAGTAATATAGGATCTTTGTTTCCCTCATATAGTAATACAGTATTTCATATTTGTATAAACGCAAGAAAGTTAAAAATACCCTCTGAGAAATGTTTGATTCAATAACGAAGGAAGCATGAATGATGCATAGAAGAAGAACATTTTAAAATTGATTGCACAAGTCATGTCACAGAGCGCTTGCTAAAGAATAGATGAATAAATAAATGCTTAATAAATCACTAAAGTTATGAATATTAAGAACACCCAGGAAAAGGGTAAATGCTTAGTGTATTGTGGGCTTCATTGTTAGTTGTATTTTCTGTAATGACAAACAGATGTATCTTAGTCTTTGAAGGAATCCAAGACAGAACATTAATAGATTGTTTTGTTGTTCGTTTCTGTGTTGCCATACATTTGGCAAATAAAACATTTTCTCTTATAATAAAAACAAAACAAATAATTTTTAATCTTACTTTTATTGTTCGGCGAGGAATAGACAATTAATATTAAATTTGTTTTTAGTTCGATCAATGTTTATGGATAAAGATGAAAACACCTTTTAATTAACTGGTTTATTAGTTAAAATAAAAAACCCCGAAAATATATTCATGAAATTTCTGCATCTGCTTTTTATAGGCTTTCTACCAGTAAATGAAAGTGTATAACATACATTTTTGTAGCTATGAGTTTGGTTATAATTTGCAGCAGACATAATTTAATATCTGGTTCTTACAATCCTAATTTTATCGACAATTCTTTCACGTCGAAATTCGACTCAATAATCGAAGTTATAGATAGCCTGTTCTCACAATAAAATGTGTTCGAATTTTCATAAGTTTGGGTATTTTTCTTTACACGATTACCGTGTGATTACGAGGTGTGGTAATAATAGCTATTTGTCTTAGAAAAGTCACACTCAGCGTAACTTACGACAGTATAAGAAAAAACAATTAGAACAGAATGTAGGGGAGTATTTTCGTACACCTCTCCTGGTCTCACATCCCCAGATATCACCTCTCCCAACATAAAAGGCACTTTGTAAAACTCAAGTTGAATTATATCAGGACTGCCTGTGAATGGAAATATTTAGTACAGCCTAATTGTATTCTCACAGGAAATAGGTGACCGGTAGCACATTTTAAATGTTTCTTGCATACAAGGAATGCTCTGTGTATTATCACAGGAAAAAACCGTCAACTGTTGCGGGCGATTGTTAACAAGTAACTGTGAGACCTGAGCACACTTCAAATATCTCTTGCATACAAGGAATGCTCTGTGCTATGTTTCAGGATAGAACAATCACCTGTTGCGGACGATTGTTAACAAGTAACTGTGAGACCTGAGCACACTTCAAATATCTCTTGCATACAAGGAATGCTCTGTGTATTATCACAGGAAAAAACCGTCAACTGTTGCGGGCGATTGTTAACAAGTAACTGTGAGACCTGAGGACACTTCAAATATCTCTTGCATACAAGGAATGCTCTGTGCTATGTTTCAGGATAGTTCAATCACCTGTAGCGGACGATTGTTAACAAGTAACTGTGAGACCTGAGGACACTTCAAATATCTCTTGCATACAAGGAATGCTCTGTGCAATGTTTCAGGATAGAACAATCACCTGTAGCGGACGATTGTTAACAAGTAACTGTGAGACCTGAGGACACTTCAAATATCTCTTGCATACAAGGAATGCTCTGTGCTATGTTTCAGGATAGAACAATCACCTGTAGCGGACGATTGTTAACAAGTAACTGTGAGACCTGAGGACACTTCAAATATCTCTTGCATACAAGGAATGCTCTGTGCTATGTTTCAGGATAGAACAATCACCTGTAGCGGACGATTGTTAACAAGTAACTGTGAGACCTGAGCACACTTCAAATATTTCTTGCATACAAGGAATGCTCTGTGCTATGTTTCAGGATAGAACAATCACCTGTAGCGGACGATTGTTAACAAGTAACTGTGAGACCTGGGCACACTTCAAATATTTCTTGCATACAAGGAATGCTCTGTGCAATGTTTCAGGATAGAACAATCACCTGTTGTGGACGATTGTTAACAAGTAACTGTGAGACCTTACTCAGCACACTTTAAATGTTTCCTGCACACAAATGAATTTATAAAGCAGTGTTATGGGGGAAATGTGAAGCGAGAGAGAGAGGCTTGATTAAATGTAGGCTGCGACTGTTCTACCGTTGTTTTAATGAAGTCTCGTTACGCTCTGCGAGTTCAAGTCGGGTATTAATTAGGAAGGAGATTAGCCTATGTAGTGACTAGATCCTTAGCGCGAATCTTCTGTTGCCATGGCCACTTCGTTAGTGAAAGACAAATTTACACTTGTTACATTTTGTACAAATATTTTCTATCACTATAATTATATTGCAAACAAAGTCCATCTATACTTTGCTTAGACTATAATTACTTAAAGTTAAAAATTATCTATTTTATTTGATTTGGGCTTTTTCGACCTTAAATAAATCGATATCTGTGTTTTCTTCTTTTCATACTCTTTGTATACGAATTAATTCTCCTTGAAGTGACAATTCTAATAGTTTACTAATGGATTCCTAAATTCTTTAATTCATTACCTAATTGTGAAAGTCAGATAAATTTAAAATAACATATTTGAGGATTTATTTCCTTATAAAAACATTGCCAGTTTGGGCAAACACTTTGTCTTTTGAAATAGCAAGATATTTCTTTTTTTCATAGGTTTTGGGTTATAATTGTAGGTCGACTGTAATGTCTTTACAGATACTTTCGGTAACCCACTTTCTTAGTTTACTAATTTACTAGCATCGTACAACCCAGCAGTTTACTAATTTAATAGCATCGTACAACCCAGCAGTTTTCTAATTTACTAGCATCGTACAACCCAGCAGTTTTCTAATTTAATAGCATCGTACAACCCAGCAGTTTTCTAATTTACTAGCATCGTACAACCCAGCAGTTTACTAATTTACTAGCATCGTACAACCCAGCAGTTTACTAATTTAATAGCATCGTACAACCCAGCAGTTTACTAATTTACTAGCTTCGTACAACCCAGCAGTTTACTAATTTAATAGCATCGTACAACCCAGCAGTTTTCTAATTTACTAGCATCGTACAACCCAGCAGTTTTCTAATTTACTAGCATCGTACAACCCAGCAGTTTTCTAATTTACTAGCATCGTACAACCCAGCAGTTTTCTAATTTACTAGCATCGTACAACCCAGCAGTTTACTAATTTACTAGCATCGTACAACACAGCAGTTTACTAATTTACTAGCATCGTACAACACAGCAGTTTTCTAATATACTAGCATCGTACAACCCAGCAGTTTACTAATTTACTAGCATCGTACAATCCAGCAGTTGATCTTGACGTTCAGTAAAATTTTTTCGATTCTGCATTCACCTGATGTCTTTAAACACGATGCCACTGGCATTACGAACAGTTTGTCTTATTATGAAATAACATTTTTCCCATCGACTTTGAAAGTTTCCCTAACCTACTAGCATAGTGGTAACGAGCAGCTGACTTTGACGTTCGGGAAGATACATCCGGTTCTGCTTTCTCTTAGCTTACTTTTTACCTTGTATATTTACCCATATACAATTTTTGCTAGGAAAAGGTTTACTGTAAATTAACAAAAACTGTTAAAATGGAAAAGAAAGGCGAAGCGAAATAATTTTACTTGTAACTACGTTTGTTCCAGGTGTTCGGAGTTGAACAATTACGTCATATATTCCTGACTAGAATCGGAGTGTGACTGCAATCCATTTGTAAATCTTCAACTACTTGTTACAACTTGTTTCATTAAATTATTTAGCTGAAGTATTGGGTGAAGTCTTAACTTTACGAATTAATTAAAACTGTTGCAAAACAAGATACATCACGGACGACAGAGAGAAGTTTTCCGGTAATAAAACAGCCGGGTTGTTTTCATCAGCTGAAAGCAAACTGAAGGCTTAAACAAAACTAAATGGCTACACGTGATTAACACAGAAACTCTGTTCAATCCAGTTACAATGAAACATTTAATGTCAGTCGTAAAACTGAGGCTGGCGCGACCATAAAGAAAAAACAACTGCACAAGAAAATCGTTATTGAAGGGCACAATAAGTTTTTACTATCTGCATTTGTATTTGGTTTCTCAAGCAAAATCGTTTTGCGGGGTAAAAAAACATAAAACATATTTTAAAGATAATAAGACATACGTTTCGTATTATTTAAAAGAAAGTGAAGTAATTACGTAAAGAAAATAAGAAGAGGCGGAGGAGTTGAAGATGTAACCTTCTACGTTGTTCGACTATCCTCCTAGTATTTATCGCTTCCCCTCGCGACAGAAAGACACTATTAGGAGGGTATGTTTCGTAGAATTAATGCCTCAGTAACGATCTGGTAGTTTCTTTGGTTTTATCGTCGAAGGTAATTGATGCTTAAAAGGATTGACCAAAGAAATAATTCAGGCAAAGAAATAAACCTGCGTGGGTTAGAGGATACTAAAGAATTATAGTTCATGGGTGACAACCAGAAGATTATAGGTTACCTGTACAGTAGGTTAATCTTTACTGGTATGAATAGTGGAGCCAGAACCAGTACATAGTACTGTATTTATCATCACCTTCTTCTAAATTACGTCCATCCTTAGCTGTTGGACCATTAGATGGTGAGCTGTCCAGCTCAGCTTTGCCCGTCCTTCTAACGTGTCCTCCTCTTTCTCCAAAGCCCAAAGGCAGCAAGGTGGTAGACCGTACCCTCTCCGTTGCTGACAAAGTGCAGATCGGTAAAACCGCAAGTTTGATCCGATGCAAGTGGCTATGTATAGTGCGGACCACGTAACCGTGTACTTGACTTTGAGAGATCGCCGTAGGTGAGACTGGAGGTAGAGGGTTAGTAGGAATACTTTGGAAAGAGACGGTCGATATTAGATAAATTCGATGATAAATTAGCTTCGGAATAATATAACAAACAATCTTGAAATATGTGTTGACATTTTGGCTGTTGATGTACGGAACATTTTGAATATGTATGTGTTAAGAAGTGATAGTACAAGAGAAATCTCGTGCGATCTCTCAGTGCCAAGTGCACGGTTACGCGGTACGTAGTTTACATAAACATTACAGGTTTTCGTCTTGAAGGTAGCTACGACGACACTCTTAGCAGAGTTTTGGGGATGGTACTTTGGGGAGGCGTGTTCTATGTCTTGCCAAAAGCTGCAGCTATCCAGGAGGGCTATTATTTCCTTTTTGACGATGGTTTCAATCTGCTTGAGATAGATGAGAAAGTGACTGGTAGTCTGTGTTGTTGCAGCAAACATCCAGTTTTTGAATCTATCCCCGTTGGGGACAGTGACCAGGAACCGTTATTCATTGTGCAAATGACCTGAGTCACTCAGTTAAAATAACATCTAATGTGGTCATATAGCTATTGGGACAACGATTTCAGAAAGGTAATCATTGGAGTGAAGTAAAAAAATTTATAAAATCGTTAATAAAAAAAACAAAAACAAAGAACAACGTAGTACAAATTAAGAGCTGAGAGACCGCGCTAGGGAAAGTGTCACCAACATTAAAGCTTCCCCTGTAGGTAACAGTGACACCATAATACCAGGCCCATGTTTCTCTCAGCCATAATATCACTTAACGTAGTACAAATTAAGAGCTGAGAGACCGCGCTAGGGAAAAGTGTCACCAACATTAAAGCTTCCCCTGTAGGTAACAGTGACACCATAATACCAGGCCCATGTTTCTCTCAGCCATAATATCACTTAACGTAGTACAAATTAAGAGCTGAGAGACCGCGCTAGGGAAAAGTGTGACCAACATTAAAGCTTCCCCTGTAGGTAACAGTAATACCATAAAACCAGGCCCATGTTTCTCTCAGCCATAATATCACTTAACGTAGTACAAATTAAGAGCTGAGAGACCGCGCTAGGGAAAGTGTGACCAACATTAAAGCTTCCCCTGTAGGTAACAGTAAGAGCATAATACCAGGCCCATGTTTCTCTCAGCCATAATATCACTTAACGTAGTACAAATTAAGAGCTGAGAGACCGCGCTAGGGAAAAGTGTGACCAACATTAAAGCTTCCCCTGTAGGTAACAGTAACACCATAATACCAGGCCCATGTTTCTCTCAGCCATAATATCACTTAACGTAGTACAAATTAAGAGCTGAGAGACCGCGCTAGGGAAAGGTGTGACCAACATTAAAGCTTCCCCTGTAGGTAACAGTAACACCATAATACCAGGCCCATGTTTCTCTCAGCCATAATATCACTTAACGTAGTACAAATTAAGAGCTGAGAGACCGCGCTAGGGAAAGGTGTGACCAACATTAAAGCTTCCCCTGTAGGTAACAGTAATACCATAAAACCAGGCCCATGTTTCTCTCAGCCATAATATCACTTAACGTAGTACAAATTAAGAGCTGAGAGACCGCGCTAGGGAAAGTGTGACCAACATTAAAGCTTCCCCTGTAGGTAACAGTAAGAGCATAATACCAGGCCCATGTTTCTCTCAGCCATAATATCACTTAACGTAGTACAAATTAAGAGCTGAGAGACCGCGCTAGGGAAAAGTGTGACCAACATTAAAGCTTCCCCTGTAGGTAACAGTAACACCATAATACCAGGCCCATGTTTCTCTCAGCCATAATATCACTTAACGTAGTACAAATTAAGAGCTGAGAGACCGCGCTAGGGAAAGGTGTGACCAACATTAAAGCTTCCCCTGTAGGTAACAGTAACACCATAATACCAGGCCCATGTTTCTCTCAGCCATAATATCACTTAACGTAGTACAAATTAAGAGCTGAGAGACCGCGCTAGGGAAAGGTGTGACCAACATTAAAGCTTCCCCTGTAGGTAACAGTAACACCATAATACCAGGCCCATGTTTCTCTCAGCCATAATATCACTTAACGTAGTACAAATTAAGAGCTGAGAGACCGCGCTAGGGAAAGGTGTGACCAACATTAAAGCTTCCCCTGTAGGTAACAGTAACACCATAATACCAGGCCCATGTTTCTCTCAGCCATAATATCACTTAACGTAGTACAAATTAAGAGCTGAGAGACCGCGCTAGGGAAAGTGTGACCAACATTAAAGCTTCCCCTGTAGGTAACAGTAACACCACAATACCAGACCCATGTTTCTCTCAGCCATAATATCACTTAACGTAGTACAAATTAAGAGCTGAGAGACCGCGCTAGGGAAAGTGTGACCAACATTAAAGCTTCCCCTGTAGGTAACGGTAATACCATAATACCAGGCCCATGTTTCTCTCAGCCATAATATCACTTAACGTAGTACAAATTAAGAGCTGAGAGACCGCGCTAGGGAAAGGTGTGACCAACATTAAAGCTTCCCCTGTAGGTAACAGTAACACCATAATACCAGATCCATGTTTCTCTCAGCCATAATATCACTTAACGTAGTACAAATTAAGAGCTGAGAGACCGCGCTAGGGAAAAGTGTGACCAACATTAAAGCTTCCCCTGTAGGTAACAGTAACACCATAATACCAGATCCATGTTTCTCTCAGCCATAATATCACTTAACGTAGTACAAATTAAGAGCTGAGAGACCGCGCTAGGGAAAAGTGTGACCAACATTAAAGCTTCCCCTGTAGGTAACAGTAACACCATAATACCAGGCCCATGTTTCTCTCAGCCATAATATCACTTAACGTAGTACAAATTAAGAGCTGAGAGACCGCGCTAGGGAAAGGTGTGACCAACATTAAAGCTTCCCCTGTAGGTAACAGTAACACCATAATACCAGATCCATGTTTCTCTCAGCCATAATATCACTTAACGTAGTACAAATTAAGAGCTGAGAGACCGCGCTAGGGAAAAGTGTGACCAACATTAAAGCTTCCCCTGTAGGTAACAGTAACACCATAATACCAGATCCATGTTTCTCTCAGCCATAATATCACTTAACGTAGTACAAATTAAGAGCTGAGAGACCGCGCTAGGGAAAGTGTGACCAACATTAAAGCTTCCCCTGTAGGTAACGGTAATACCATAATACCAGGCCCATGTTTCTCTCAGCCATAATATCACTTAACGTAGTACAAATTAAGAGCTGAGAGACCGCGCTAGGGAAAGGTGTGACCAACATTAAAGCTTCCCCTGTAGGTAACAGTAACACCATAATACCAGATCCATGTTTCTCTCAGCCATAATATCACTTAACGTAGTACAAATTAAGAGCTGAGAGACCGCGCTAGGGAAAGGTGTGACCAACATTAAAGCTTCCCCTGTAGGTAACAGTAACAGCATAATACCAGATCCATGTTTCTCTCAGCCATAATATCACTTAACGTAGTACAAATTAAGAGCTGAGAGACCGCGCTAGGGAAAGGTGTGACCAACATTAAAGCTTCCCCTGTAGGTAACAGTAACAGCATAATACCAGATCCATGTTTCTCTCAGCCATAATATCACTTAACGTAGTACAAATTAAGAGCTGAGAGACCGCGCTAGGGAAAGGTGTGACCAACATTAAAGCTTCCCCTGTAGGTAACAGTAACACCATAATACCAGGCCCATGTTTCTCTCAGCCATAATATCACTTAACGTAGTACAAATTAAGAGCTGAGAGACCGCGCTAGGGAAAGGTGTGACCAACATTAAAGCTTCCCCTGTAGGTAACAGTAACAGCATAATACCAGATCCATGTTTCTCTCAGCCATAATATCACTTAACGTAGTACAAATTAAGAGCTGAGAGACCGCGCTAGGGAAAGTGTGACCAACATTAAAGCTTCCCCTGTAGGTAACGGTAATACCATAATACCAGGCCCATGTTTCTCTCAGCCATAATATCACTTAACGTAGTACAAATTAAGAGCTGAGAGACCGCGCTAGGGAAAGGTGTGACCAACATTAAAGCTTCCCCTGTAGGTAACAGTAACACCATAATACCAGGCCCATGTTTCTCTCAGCCATAATATCACTTAACGTAGTACAAATTAAGAGCTGAGAGACCGCGCTAGGGAAAGTGTGACCAACATTAAAGCTTCCCCTGTAGGTAACGGTAATACCATAATACCAGGCCCATGTTTCTCTCAGCCATAATATCACTTAACGTAGTACAAATTAAGAGCTGAGAGACCGCGCTAGGGAAAGGTGTGACCAACATTAAAGCTTCCCCTGTAGGTAACAGTAACACCATAATACCAGATCCATGTTTCTCTCAGCCATAATATCACTTAACGTAGTACAAATTAAGAGCTGAGAGACCGCGCTAGGGAAAAGTGTGACCAACATTAAAGCTTCCCCTGTAGGTAACAGTAACACCATAATACCAGATCCATGTTTCTCTCAGCCATAATATCACTTAACGTAGTACAAATTAAGAGCTGAGAGACCGCGCTAGGGAAAGTGTGACCAACATTAAAGCTTCCCCTGTAGGTAACGGTAATACCATAATACCAGGCCCATGTTTCTCTCAGCCATAATATCACTTAACGTAGTACAAATTAAGAGCTGAGAGACCGCGCTAGGGAAAGGTGTGACCAACATTAAAGCTTCCCCTGTAGGTAACAGTAACACCATAATACCAGATCCATGTTTCTCTCAGCCATAATATCACTTAACGTAGTACAAATTAAGAGCTGAGAGACCGCGCTAGGGAAAGGTGTGACCAACATTAAAGCTTCCCCTGTAGGTAACAGTAACAGCATAATACCAGATCCATGTTTCTCTCAGCCATAATATCACTTAACGTAGTACAAATTAAGAGCTGAGAGACCGCGCTAGGGAAAGGTGTGACCAACATTAAAGCTTCCCCTGTAGGTAACAGTAACAGCATAATACCAGATCCATGTTTCTCTCAGCCATAATATCACTTAACGTAGTACAAATTAAGAGCTGAGAGACCGCGCTAGGGAAAGGTGTGACCAACATTAAAGCTTCCCCTGTAGGTAACAGTAACACCATAATACCAGGCCCATGTTTCTCTCAGCCATAATATCACTTAACGTAGTACAAATTAAGAGCTGAGAGACCGCGCTAGGGAAAGGTGTGACCAACATTAAAGCTTCCCCTGTAGGTAACAGTAACAGCATAATACCAGATCCATGTTTCTCTCAGCCATAATATCACTTAACGTAGTACAAATTAAGAGCTGAGAGACCGCGCTAGGGAAAGTGTGACCAACATTAAAGCTTCCCCTGTAGGTAACGGTAATACCATAATACCAGGCCCATGTTTCTCTCAGCCATAATATCACTTAACGTAGTACAAATTAAGAGCTGAGAGACCGCGCTAGGGAAAGGTGTGACCAACATTAAAGCTTCCCCTGTAGGTAACAGTAACACCATAATACCAGGCCCATGTTTCTCTCAGCCATAATATCACTTAACGTAGTACAAATTAAGAGCTGAGAGACCGCGCTAGGGAAAGTGTGACCAACATTAAAGCTTCCCCTGTAGGTAACGGTAATACCATAATACCAGGCCCATGTTTCTCTCAGCCATAATATCACTTAACGTAGTACAAATTAAGAGCTGAGAGACCGCGCTAGGGAAAGGTGTGACCAACATTAAAGCTTCCCCTGTAGGTAACAGTAACACCATAATACCAGATCCATGTTTCTCTCAGCCATAATATCACTTAACGTAGTACAAATTAAGAGCTGAGAGACCGCGCTAGGGAAAGTGTGACCAACATTAAAGCTTCCCCTGTAGGTAACGGTAATACCATAATACCAGGCCCATGTTTCTCTCAGCCATAATATCACTTAACGTAGTACAAATTAAGAGCTGAGAGACCGCGCTAGGGAAAGGTGTGACCAACATTAAAGCTTCCCCTGTAGGTAACAGTAACACCATAATACCAGGCCCATGTTTCTCTCAGCCATAATATCACTTAACGTAGTACAAATTAAGAGCTGAGAGACCGCGCTAGGGAAAAGTGTCACCAACACTAAAGCTTCCCCTGTAGGTAACAGTAACACCACAATACCAGACCCATGTTTCTCTCAGCCATAATATCACTTAACGTAGTACAAATTAAGAGCTGAGAGACCGCGCTAGGGAAAGGTGTGACCAACATTAAAGCTTCCCCTGTAGGTAACAGTAACACCATAATACCAGGCCCATGTTTCTCTCAGCCATAATATCACTTAACGTAGTACAAATTAAGAGCTGAGAGACCGCGCTAGGGAAAAGTGTGACCAACATTAAAGCTTCCCCTGTAGGTAACGGTAATACCATAATACCAGGCCCATGTTTCTCTCAGCCATAATATCACTTAACGTAGTACAAATTAAGAGCTGAGAGACCGCGCTAGGGAAAGGTGTGACCAACATTAAAGCTTCCCCTGTAGGTAACAGTAACACCATAATACCAGGCCCATGTTTCTCTCAGCCATAATATCACTTAACGTAGTACAAATTAAGAGCTGAGAGACCGCGCTAGGGAAAGGTGTGACCAACATTAAAGCTTCCCCTGTAGGTAACAGTAACACCATAATACCAGATCCATGTTTCTCTCAGCCATAATATCACTTAACGTAGTACAAATTAAGAGCTGAGAGACCGCGCTAGGGAAAGGTGTGACCAACATTAAAGCTTCCCCTGTAGGTAACAGTAACACCATAATACCAGGCCCATGTTTCTCTCAGCCATAATATCACTTAACGTAGTACAAATTAAGAGCTGAGAGACCGCGCTAGGGAAAGTGTGACCAACATTAAAGCTTCCCCTGTAGGTAACAGTAACACCATAATACCAGATCCATGTTTCTCTCAGCCATAATATCACTTAACGTAGTACAAATTAAGAGCTGAGAGACCGCGCTAGGGAAAGTGTGACCAACATTAAAGCTTCCCCTGTAGGTAACAGTAACACCATAATACCAGGCCCATGTTTCTCTCAGCCATAATATCACTTAACGTAGTACAAATTAAGAGCTGAGAGACCGCGCTAGGGAAAGTGTGACCAACATTAAAGCTTCCCCTGTAGGTAACAGTAACACCATAATACCAGATCCATGTTTCTCTCAGCCATAATATCACTTAACGTAGTACAAATTAAGAGCTGAGAGACCGCGCTAGGGAAAGTGTCACCAACATTAAAGCTTCCCCTGTAGGTAACAGTAACACCATAATACCAGGCCCATGTTTCTCTCAGCCATAATATCACTTAACGTAGTACAAATTAAGAGCTGAGAGACCGCGCTAGGGAAAGTGTGACCAACATTAAAGCTTCCCCTGTAGGTAACAGTAACACCATAATACCAGGCCCATGTTTCTCTCAGCCATAATATCACTTAACGTAGTACAAATTAAGAGCTGAGAGACCGCGCTAGGGAAAGGTGTGACCAACATTAAAGCTTCCCCTGTAGGTAACAGTAACACCATAATACCAGATCCATGTTTCTCTCAGCCATAATATCACTTAACGTAGTACAAATTAAGAGCTGAGAGACCGCGCTAGGGAAAAGTGTGACCAACATTAAAGCTTCCCCTGTAGGTAACAGTAACAGCATAATACCAGATCCATGTTTCTCTCAGCCATAATATCACTTAACGTAGTACAAATTAAGAGCTGAGAGACCGCGCTAGGGAAAGGTGTGACCAACATTAAAGCTTCCCCTGTAGGTAACAGTAACACCATAATACCAGATCCATGTTTCTCTCAGCCATAATATCACTTAACGTAGTACAAATTAAGAGCTGAGAGACCGCGCTAGGGAAAGGTGTGACCAACATTAAAGCTTCCCCTGTAGGTAACAGTAACACCATAATACCAGGCCCATGTTTCTCTCAGCCATAATATCACTTAACGTAGTACAAATTAAGAGCTGAGAGACCGCGCTAGGGAAAGGTGTGACCAACATTAAAGCTTCCCCTGTAGGTAACAGTAACAGCATAATACCAGATCCATGTTTCTCTCAGCCATAATATCACTTAACGTAGTACAAATTAAGAGCTGAGAGACCGCGCTAGGGAAAGGTGTGACCAACATTAAAGCTTCCCCTGTAGGTAACAGTAACAGCATAATACCAGATCCATGTTTCTCTCAGCCATAATATCACTTAACGTAGTACAAATTAAGAGCTGAGAGACCGCGCTAGGGAAAGGTGTGACCAACATTAAAGCTTCCCCTGTAGGTAACAGTAACACCATAATACCAGATCCATGTTTCTCTCAGCCATAATATCACTTAACGTAGTACAAATTAAGAGCTGAGAGACCGCGCTAGGGAAAGGTGTGACCAACATTAAAGCTTCCCCTGTAGGTAACAGTAACACCATAATACCAGGCCCATGTTTCTCTCAGCCATAATATCACTTAACGTAGTACAAATTAAGAGCTGAGAGACCGCGCTAGGGAAAGTGTGACCAACATTAAAGCTTCCCCTGTAGGTAACGGTAATACCATAATACCAGGCCCATGTTTCTCTCAGCCATAATATCACTTAACGTAGTACAAATTAAGAGCTGAGAGACCGCGCTAGGGAAAGTGTGACCAACATTAAAGCTTCCCCTGTAGGTAACAGTAACACCATAATACCAGATCCATGTTTCTCTCAGCCATAATATCACTTAACGTAGTACAAATTAAGAGCTGAGAGACCGCGCTAGGGAAAGTGTGACCAACATTAAAGCTTCCCCTGTAGGTAACGGTAATACCATAATACCAGGCCCATGTTTCTCTCAGCCATAATATCACTTAACGTAGTACAAATTAAGAGCTGAGAGACCGCGCTAGGGAAAGGTGTGACCAACATTAAAGCTTCCCCTGTAGGTAACAGTAACACCATAATACCAGATCCATGTTTCTCTCAGCCATAATATCACTTAACGTAGTACAAATTAAGAGCTGAGAGACCGCGCTAGGGAAAGGTGTGACCAACATTAAAGCTTCCCCTGTAGGTAACAGTAACAGCATAATACCAGATCCATGTTTCTCTCAGCCATAATATCACTTAACGTAGTACAAATTAAGAGCTGAGAGACCGCGCTAGGGAAAGGTGTGACCAACATTAAAGCTTCCCCTGTAGGTAACAGTAACAGCATAATACCAGATCCATGTTTCTCTCAGCCATAATATCACTTAACGTAGTACAAATTAAGAGCTGAGAGACCGCGCTAGGGAAAGGTGTGACCAACATTAAAGCTTCCCCTGTAGGTAACAGTAACACCATAATACCAGGCCCATGTTTCTCTCAGCCATAATATCACTTAACGTAGTACAAATTAAGAGCTGAGAGACCGCGCTAGGGAAAGGTGTGACCAACATTAAAGCTTCCCCTGTAGGTAACAGTAACAGCATAATACCAGGCCCATGTTTCTCTCAGCCATAATATCACTTAACGTAGTACAAATTAAGAGCTGAGAGACCGCGCTAGGGAAAGGTGTGACCAACATTAAAGCTTCCCCTGTAGGTAACAGTAACAGCATAATACCAGATCCATGTTTCTCTCAGCCATAATATCACTTAACGTAGTACAAATTAAGAGCTGAGAGACCGCGCTAGGGAAAGGTGTGACCAACATTAAAGCTTCCCCTGTAGGTAACAGTAACACCATAATACCAGGCCCATGTTTCTCTCAGCCATAATATCACTTAACGTAGTACAAATTAAGAGCTGAGAGACCGCGCTAGGGAAAGTGTCACCAACATTAAAGCTTCCCCTGTAGGTAACAGTAACAGCATAATACCAGGCCCATGTTTCTCTCAGCCATAATATCACTTAACGTAGTACAAATTAAGAGCTGAGAGACCGCGCTAGGGAAAGGTGTGACCAACATTAAAGCTTCCCCTGTAGGTAACAGTAACACCATAATACCAGATCCATGTTTCTCTCAGCCATAATATCACTTAACGTAGTACAAATTAAGAGCTGAGAGACCGCGCTAGGGAAAGTGTGACCAACATTAAAGCTTCCCCTGTAGGTAACAGTAACACCATAATACCAGATCCATGTTTCTCTCAGCCATAATATCACTTAACGTAGTACAAATTAAGAGCTGAGAGACCGCGCTAGGGAAAGTGTGACCAACATTAAAGCTTCCCCTGTAGGTAACAGTAACACCATAATACCAGATCCATGTTTCTCTCAGCCATAATATCACTTAACGTAGTACAAATTAAGAGCTGAGAGACTGCGCTAGGGAAAGTGTGACCAACATTAAAGCTTCCCCTGTAGGTAACAGTAACACCATAATACCAGATCCATGTTTCTCTCAGCCATAATATCACTTAACGTAGTACAAATTAAGAGCTGAGAGACCGCGCTAGGGAAAGTGTGACCAACATTAAAGCTTCCCCTGTAGGTAACAGTAACACCATAATACCAGATCCATGTTTCTCTCAGCCATAATATCACTTAACGTAGTACAAATTAAGAGCTGAGAGACCGCGCTAGGGAAAGGTGTGACCAACATTAAAGCTTCCCCTGTAGGTAACGGTAATACCATAATACCAGGCCCATGTTTCTCTCAGCCATAATATCACTTAACGTAGTACAAATTAAGAGCTGAGAGACCGCGCTAGGGAAAGGTGTGACCAACATTAAAGCTTCCCCTGTAGGTAACAGTAACAGCATAATACCAGGCCCATGTTTCTCTCAGCCATAATATCACTTAACGTATTACAAATTAAGAGCTGAGAGACCGCGCTAGGGAAAGGTGTGACCAACATTAAAGCTTCCCCTGTAGGTAACAGTAACACCATAATACCAGATCCATGTTTCTCTCAGCCATAATATCACTTAACGTAGTACAAATTAAGAGCTGAGAGACCGCGCTAGGGAAAGTGTGACCAACATTAAAGCTTCCCCTGTAGGTAACAGTAACACCATAATACCAGGCCCATGTTTCTCTCAGCCATAATATCACTTAACGTAGTACAAATTAAGAGCTGAGAGACCGCGCTAGGGAAAAGTGTGACCAACATTAAAGCTTCCCCTGTAGGTAACAGTAACACCATAATACCAGATCCATGTTTCTCTCAGCCATAATATCACTTAACGTAGTACAAATTAAGAGCTGAGAGACCGCGCTAGGGAAAGTGTGACCAACATTAAAGCTTCCCCTGTAGGTAACAGTAACACCATAATACCAGATCCATGTTTCTCTCAGCCATAATATCACTTAACGTAGTACAAATTAAGAGCTGAGAGACCGCGCTAGGGAAAGTGTGACCAACATTAAAGCTTCCCCTGTAGGTAACAGTAACACCATAATACCAGGCCCATGTTTCTCTCAGCCATAATATCACTTAACGTAGTACAAATTAAGAGCTGAGAGACCGCGCTAGGGAAAGTGTGACCAACATTAAAGCTTCCCCTGTAGGTAACAGTAACACCATAATACCAGATCCATGTTTCTCTCAGCCATAATATCACTTAACGTAGTACAAATTAAGAGCTGAGAGACCGCGCTAGGGAAAGTGTGACCAACATTAAAGCTTCCCCTGTAGGTAACAGTAACACCATAATACCAGGCCCATGTTTCTCTCAGCCATAATATCACTTAACGTAGTACAAATTAAGAGCTGAGAGACCGCGCTAGGGAAAGTGTGACCAACATTAAAGCTTCCCCTGTAGGTAACAGTAACACCATAATACCAGACCCATGTTTCTCTCAGCCATAATATCACTTATATTCATAGAGAGTTAAAAATAACGCCGAGGAACCGTTTGATTCAATAACGAGGGAAACATGAATGATTCATAGAAAAAGAAAGTTGGAACATTGATTGCACAAGTCATGCCACAGAGCGTTTGCTAAAGAATAATGAATAAATAAATACTTAATAAATCACCGAGCTAATGAATATTAAGAACAGCCAGGAAAAAAGGAAATCCTTAATGCACCGTGTAATTCATTGTGAGTTGAAATTTCTGTAATCACCAACAAAATTTGTCAACAGACTTTCAAACATAGACAGATTAGGCGTTTGCTCTACGTTTTTTTATAATTGTAGTAGGAAATAAATAATTTTTAATTTTGTATACTTATCTCAAGTAATCTGTACCTATCTCTTAATATTGTATGGAATCGTTATAATCGAGAGAAAGGGCAACAAACATTACATTTTCCCCCTTCCCCCAATTTGTAAAGAAAAAAATAAAACCAACTTTTATTACATACTTCACTCTTTATCACTTTATTAGTGTTAAAATAAAGCTAAAAATACTGTGATGAAATTTATATTTATTACAATAGTTGTTTCATTCCCATATACTAGGTAATTATTTACATTCTACACATAGTCGACATTAGGGGAACAAATTATACCTGGTAATGTAAAAGAACTTCGAAAAAACAGAAAGAATAATACAACTTGGTGGAGACAGCCCAAAAAATTTAAAATAAGAAAAAACACTAGAATACAAACAAAACGTTTTAGAACTACGCTTTGTTTTACACTCCATTAGACTATAGCTACAAAGTTTCTTGATATGATGAATTTAATTATTAAAATTAAAGTTGACTAAGAGACCTACTTGTTGACTAGTGAAGTTGCCTTCATTTTGGTGTACAGTACATTCTTGCAACACTGCACTGAATAAGGAGATCGTGTTTCACTTTGAACACTGTCACTAAATATTTTTTTAATCAAATATATTCGAAAAGAATACTTTATAGCTATATTATAACGTAGTATAACACAGTGATCATTTTTTATAAAAATCCGTGATTTTTTAAAGTTTGGTGTGTATTTTTAAAATAATTTTTTGTCTTTTTTAAAGTTTAAATTTTTAGGGATCACCATCAGTTTTATTATTTTTTCTATGTCCCTGAAGACTTTTTGCATCACCAGGTAATGTTTTTTGTTGCCAATATCGATTACATCTAGAACAATCTTCTGCCATTCCTAGCTTAATCAATCTACACACATATGACGTGTATTGCATTGTACAACAGCACAATAGCAGTTGGAGAATATTGCAGATGTTCTGAAGCGCACCAGCTTTATGTACAGGGTGGGCAGAAAGACGTCTCTCTATTGGAGAACCTAATAAAAGCGAAACCGAGTGTGGCAGAAATATTTTCTTTTTATTAACTAAGACCATACACAACTTAAGTGGGAAATATTTTCTTTTTATTAACTAAGACCATACACAACTTAAGTGGGAAATATTTTCTTTTTATTAACTAAGACCATACACAACTTAAGTGGAAAATATTTTCTTTTTATTAACTAAGACCATACACAACTTAAGTGGGAAATATTTTCTTTTTATTAACTAAGACCATACACAACTTAAGTGGGAAATATTTTCTTTTTATTAACTAAGACCATACACAACTTAAGTGGGAAATATTTTCTTTTTATTAACTAAGACCATACACAACTTAAGTGGGAAATATTTTCTTTTTATTAACTAAGACCATACACAACTTAAGTGGGAAATATTTTCTTTTTATTAACTAAAACCATACACAACTTAAGTCGGAAATATTTTCTTTTTATTAACTAAGACCATACACAACTTAAGTGGGAAATATTTTAAGCTGTATAAAACAATCAATCGGTCAAAAGGCGCAACCTCATTTTTATTCACTGGTTGCATCTTTGCTAAAGTTGCTTATTACTGTTCAAGTCATGGTAGGATTATCTTCATCCTAAGCTATCATTTTCTTCAGGGCTTCTAAAGTTTAAAGACTTTGGGAACTCCTTTGGGACACCTTATGAGGTGTCCTGCAAACCTGACGTCCACGAGAACAACCAAAGGAATTATCAACAATGGGGGCTACCATTTGAGTGATATAATATTTAATACACTATAACACTGCTTATCATGAGTGAAAAGGAGAGTTCTTATCTTAGTTTGTTTTTATTAGATTACCTAATTAGGGTATTCATTTTGCCTCAATCTGTACATGAAGCTGGCACGGTTCAGAGCACATGTAATGGCATATTATAATCAATTACATTTATGCAATTCGTGAATACAGAAAAATTAGTAGTTATATATCACTACACATAGATAATACACAACGAAAAATGGTTGCCTACCAGCATTGGCAACGGAATTTTAAATAAACGTTTGCAGATATCAAGTTAATTAGAGTTTAGCTAGTGAGAACAATTCACAACGGTAAATATTAAACAGTTCACTCTAAATCTCACTAAACACTAGATTATTAAAACAGACACTGATAAACTAGTGTGTTTGTTTTAATTAACTAGTTTGTAGTAAGATTTAGAGTGAACTGATTTAATATCTACCGCTTGTAAATATAAGACTTTCAACATATGAAACTATGATTATACCGTATTATCTTACAATAAACGCACTATGGTTAGCCAACTTTGACGGGGAATGGAATTACATAACTTAATAAATCCGGGCGCTTGTAACATCTGTCAGCATTTAAAAAAACGCTAAAAGACATCTAAATTTGTCAATCTGACATTGATTATGCAAAGTTACAGGTAGGTTTAAGGTATCAACTTTTAACGCCCTTGGGATGGAAGGTGGGGAGGAAGGTAATGACTCACGTTAATATTCCTGAAGTTAAACTATTATGGAGGTTCATGATCTGCGCTCCTGCTGTTGCAACTAGAAATGTGGTGAGTTATAGGTAGAATTAGGGAATCGACATTTAACCCACTTGGGATAGAAGCTGGAGTAATAACCAATGTTAATATTCCTGAAGTTAAACTGTTATGGAGGTTATACATGATCTGCGCTCCTGCTGTTGCAACTAGAAATGTGGTGAGTTATAGGTAGAATTAGGGAATCGACATTTAACCCACTTGGGATAGAAGCTGGAGTATTAACCAACGTTAATATTCCTGAAGTTAAACTGTTATGGAGGTTATACATGATCTGCGCTCCTGCTGTTGCAACTAGAAATGTGGTGAGTTATAGGTAGAATTAGGGAATCGACATTTAACCCACTTGGGATAGAAGCTGGAGTATTAACCAACGTTAATATTCCTGAAGTTAAACTGTTATGGAGGTTATACATGATCTGCGCTCCTGCTGTTGCAACTAGAAATGTGGTGAGTTATAGGTAGAATTAGGGAATCGACATTTAACCCACTTGGGATAGAAGCTGGAGTAATAACCAATGTTAATATTCCTGAAGTTAAACTGTTATGGAGGTTATACATGATCTGCGCTCCTGCTGTTGCAACTAGAAATGTGGTGAGTTATAGGTAGAATTAGGGAATCGACATTTAACCCACTTGGGATAGAAGCTGGAGTATTAACCAACGTTAATATTCCTGAAGTTAAACTGTTATGGAGGTTATACATGATCTGCGCTCCTGCTGTTGCAACTAGAAATGTGGTGAGTTATAGGTAGAATTAGGGAATCGACATTTAACCCACTTGGGATAGAAGCTGGAGTAATAACCAATGTTAATATTCCTGAAGTTAAACTGTTATGGAGGTTATACATGATCTGCGCTCCTGCTGTTGCAACTAGAAATGTGGTGAGTTATAGGTAGAATTAGGGAATCGACATTTAATCCACTTGGGATAGAAGCTGGAGTAATAACCAATGTTAATATTCCTGAAGTTAAACTGTTATGGAGGTTATACATGATCTGCGCTCCTGCTGTTGCAACTAGAAATGTGGTGAGTTATAGGTAGAATTAGGGAATCGACATTTAACCCACTTGGGATAGAAGCTGGAGTAATAACCAATGTTAATATTCCTGAAGTTAAACTGTTATGGAGGTTATACATGATCTGCGCTCCTGCTGTTGCAACTAGAAATGTGGTGAGTTATAGGTAGAATTAGGGAATCGACATTTAACCCACTTGGGATAGAAGCTGGAGTAATAACCAATGTTAATATTCCTGAAGTTAAACTGTTATGGAGGTTATACATGATCTGCGCTCCTGCTGTTGCAACTAGAAATGTGGTGAGTTATAGGTAGAATTAGGGAATCGACATTTAACCCACTTGGGATAGAAGCTGGAGTAATAACCAATGTTAATATTCCTGAAGTTAAACTGTTATGGAGGTTATACATGATCTGCGCTCCTGCTGTTGCAACTAGAAATGTGGTGAGTTATAGGTAGAATTAGGAAATCGACATTTAACCCACTTGGGATAGAAGCTGGAGTATTAACCAACGTTAATATTCCTGAAGTTAAACTGTTATGGAGGTTATACATGATCTGCGCTCCTGCTGTTGCAACTAGAAATGTGGTGAGTTATAGGTAGAATTAGGGAATCGACATTTAACCCACTTGGGATAGAAGCTGGAGTAATAACCAATGTTAATATTCCTGAAGTTAAACTGTTATGGAGGTTATACATGATCTGCGCTCCTGCTGTTGCAACTAGAAATGTGGTGAGTTATAGGTAGAATTAGGGAATCGACATTTAACCCACTTGGGATAGAAGCTGGAGTAATAACCAATGTTAATATTCCTGAAGTTAAACTGTTATGGAGGTTATACATGATCTGCGCTCCTGCTGTTGCAACTAGAAATGTGGTGAGTTATAGGTAGAATTAGGGAATCGACATTTAACCCACTTGGGATAGAAGCTGGAGTATTAACCAACGTTAATATTCCTGAAGTTAAACTGTTATGGAGGTTATACATGATCTGCGCTCCTGCTGTTGCAACTAGAAATGTGGTGAGTTATAGGTAGAATTAGGGAATCGACATTTAACCCACTTGGGATAGAAGCTGGAGTAATAACCAATGTTAATATTCCTGAAGTTAAACTGTTATGGAGGTTATACATGATCTGCGCTCCTGCTGTTGCAACTAGAAATGTGGTGAGTTATAGGTAGAATTAGGGAATCGACATTTAACCCACTTGGGATAGAAGCTGGAGTAATAACCAATGTTAATATTCCTGAAGTTAAACTGTTATGGAGGTTATACATGATCTGCGCTCCTGCTGTTGCAACTAGAAATGTGGTGAGTTATAGGTAGAATTAGGGAATCGACATTTAACCCACTTGGGATAGAAGCTGGAGTAATAACCAATGTTAATATTCCTGAAGTTAAACTGTTATGGAGGTTATACATGATCTGCGCTCCTGCTGTTGCAACTAGAAATGTGGTGAGTTATAGGTAGAATTAGGGAATCGACATTTAACCCACTTGGGATAGAAGCTGGAGTAATAACCAATGTTAATATTCCTGAAGTTAAACTGTTATGGAGGTTATACATGATCTGCGCTCCTGCTGTTGCAACTAGAAATGTGGTGAGTTATAGGTAGAATTAGGGAATCGACATTTAACCCACTTGGGATAGAAGCTGGAGTAATAACCAATGTTAATATTCCTGAAGTTAAACTGTTATGGAGGTTATACATGATCTGCACTCCTGCTGTTGCAACTAGAAATGTGGTGAGTTATAGGTAGAATTAGGGAATCGACATTTAACCCACTTGGGATAGAAGCTGGAGTAATAACCAATGTTAATATTCCTGAAGTTAAACTGTTATGGAGGTTATACATGATCTGCACTCCTGCTGTTGCAACTAGAAATGTGGTGAGTTATAGGTAGAATTAGGGAATCGACATTTAACCCACTTGGGATAGAAGCTGGAGTAATAACCAATGTTAATATTCCTGAAGTTAAACTGTTATGGAGGTTATACATGATCTGCACTCCTGCTGTTGCAACTAGAAATGTGGTGAGTTATAGGTAGAATTAGGGAATCGACATTTAACCCACTTGGGATAGAAGCTGGAGTATTAACCAACGTTAATATTCCAGATTTAAATCTCTGATCGAAGTTATAGATCTGTGCTCGGGATTTTCGCATATAGTGCTCTGTTGAGAGTTATAGGTAGGTTTAAGGTACAGGTATTTACCAACTTGGGATAGATGAAGGGTAGGAGAGTAAAGGAACACGTTAATATTCCAGATTTAAAACTCTTGTCTGTACTCGGAGCACTCGATGGTCTGCTGTCGAATGCGTAGCTATGTGGAGCGTTTTGACTATTAACCCAAATGGGATGACCCATGTTGGGTTCTTGAAGTGGAACTCTTACCGAAGTCATTGATGGTCTGCACTCGCTACAATCTCGTGTAAGGAGGTAGGATATTTTGATATAATTAGGAAAAAGGTTTGAACTTCCTTATATGTAGTTATAAGCAGGGAAAATTGGTTGAATAGGAAGCGCGACTATCCTTCAGTGGGTCATTTAGGGATGTCCTCCAGTAAAGGATAACCTTACACTGACATTTCCAATAAACTAAAATGTATCACTTGTAACGCTTATTTGGTTGCTAGTAGAGGGCATTGGGAGTAAGTGTGTTCTCTCCATACAGAGTTGCTCCAAACACCAGAAACCTCAAGGCATCCAGAAATGCAGAGGATACACTCAACAAACCTATGCATTAAACTGAAATAAAACTATAGTTTCTTAAAGTTGAAGACGTCACCAAAAAGATTCATTTAGTGTTCTATTTGCAAGGGAAATTACACCGAAAACATGCACTTTCTCAGAATGTATTTCTCCTTTGCATCCAACACTGTCTTGGTTTATCCATGTCGTATGTAATATTTCTTTTGTGTCAGATCAGTATTGTGTTGTAGTTTCAATATTCGGTAGTTATGCGCACACTGACACACACACACACACGCGCGCGCGCGCGCGCGCACACACACTCAAGCACATATACCACCCTCCTGTTACTAGTATTTTTTCTCTTATCGGTCAATAGACGTAAAACCTTCGACAACGCCAGAGGTTTTTCAAAACGTGTAACAAAAAAGACTTGGCCTGTAATAAAATATATTGATCTTGGCTTGTGAGAGCAATACAATAGAAAATGTAAATGAAAACAAGTTACGTTCTCACAATAAAATTTATAACTCCGTTCCAATGCATTAATCTCACTCAGACCCCGGAACTATATACTGAAATAGTAACTAATAAAGGCAACATTGTTGCTGCATCGTATTTGATTGAGATTAAATGTTTTAGCTAGACGTTGTGAGTTTGTTTATATCTTACATTCTATAATGGTTTCAAATAAAACAGATACTACTACTACTGCTACTACTACTACTACTACTACTACTACTACTACTACTACTACTACTACTACTATTACTACTACTACTACGTAGCGCTACAGCCCGGGGTGGGCCTTGGCTTCCTTTACAATGTTCCGCCATGTACTTCTATCCTTAGCCTTCTGTTTCCTTGCTGTAATGCCGAGTACCCTTAAATCTTCCTCAGGGTCCTGTACCCATCGTTTTCTTGGTCGGCCAACTCTTCTTTTGCCAATCATAGTGCCATGTAAAAGTTTGTTCGGCATTCTATTGCTGGGCATTCTTATGATGTGACCCAACCATTCTAGACGTCGCGTTTTGATAAAATGGACCACATTTGCGTCTTTGTATAAGGAATACAACTCGGCATTAGATCGAAGCTTCAACACATTTGTTTGTACATCGTGGACAGGACCATACATTTTTCTTAAAAGCTTACGCTCAAACAATGACAACTGATTTTTCATCGCGGCGGTTAAAGTCCACGTCTCCGCTCCATACGTTAGGACTGGCCGAATTAAGGTTTTATAGAGTCGTACCTTAGTGGTTTGAGACAATAGCCTACTTTTAAAAAGCTTTATATTTGCGAAGTATGCTCTATTAGCTGTCATTATTCTTTTCTGAACTTCATTTATTGTTTTGTTTTCATCATTCACTTCCGAGCCCAATTATGTGAATTTTTTACTTTTTCAAATGAATATCCATCGATATCTATAGTCGTACTGCTACGCCCTCTGCTTGTACTCATATATTTATTTTTTCCCTCATTTATGCAGAGACCTATCTTTTTGCTTTCATTATTGATTATATTAAAAGTTTCTTCGAGCGATGGAATATTCCTGGCAACCAAGCATATATCATCAGCATATGCACATATTTGACTGAACGAATGCATGATATTCCCTGAAACGTTAATCCTCCTCAAAACGCCATGTAAGGAGAGATTGAAGAGGGTAGCAGACAGGGCATCGCCTTGTCTCAGGCCAGTCAGTATAGGGAATTCGGGACTAATACCGCCATTGACTAAATTCTGAAGGCATCGGATAATTACGCTACTGGAATACAACAGAAAAAGCACTTGTTTGTCTCTCTAATATTCTACATGTGAGATTATTTTCCCGGCGACCAAAATAGAATAGGTAAAATAAATAACGAGACTACAGACCAGAATACAGAATTAGAAACAAAGATATTAACATGGTAAATGTGATAAAAACATACAGCACACATTTTTGTTTAACTTTGTCAATTTACCTCATTCAAATACTTCAGTGTAAAGACCGTAAACGTAGCATCAAAGAGTTTAAAGTAAACACCATTTCCTAAGATAATCAGCTTGTTTAACCCCTCCAGTTGCAGTGTATACGTTATTAGGGTTGTAGTGCAAAGCACTTGGAGGGTGCACGAGAAGGGCCCTTGTAGGGGATGTCAAGCGGAAGTTAACAGAAGGCAAATTATTGTAAGAACATGACATACGTTCAAGGTTGATCGTGTTCAAGAAGAAATTAATAATAAAGAAGATTTTGTGCTTTACTCTAACCAATGCTGGTTAAATCGTTCTGATGGTCAATGATTTTAACGAACCGTAATTAAGAAGTAACCCTAACAAACTCTCATACTCAAAGAAAAACGTTCCTAGAATCTCCAATAAAAAGCAAATCTAATCACCCGTCAAGGAATATCACAAATAAAAAGCAAATGTAATCTCCCGTCAAGAAATATCACAAATAAAAAGCAAATCTAATCACCCGTCAAGGAATATCACAAATAAAAAGCAAATCTAATCACCCGTCAAGGAATATCACAAATAAAAAGCAAATCTAATCACCCGTCAAGGAATATCACAAATAAAAAGCAAATCTAATCACCCGTCAAGGAATATCACAAATAAAAAGCAAATGTAATCTCCCGTCAAGAAATATCACAAATAAAAAGCAAATCTAATCACCCGTCAAGGAATATCACAAATAAAAAGCAAATGTAATCTCCCGTCAAGAAATATCACAAATAAAAAGCAAATCTAATCTCCCGTCAAGAAATATCACAAATAAAAAGCAAATCTAATCACCCGTCAAGGAATATCACAAATAAAAAGCAAATCTAATCACCCGTCAAGAAATATCACAAATAAAAAGCAAATCTAATCACCCGTCAAGAAATATCACAAATAAAAAGCAAATGTAATCTCCCGTCAAGAAATATCACAAATAAAAAGCAAATGTAATCTCCCGTCAAGAAATATCACAAATAAAAAGCAAATCTAATCTCCCGTCAAGAAATATCACAAATAAAAAGCAAATCTAATCACCCGTCAAGGAATATCACAAATAAAAAGCAAATCTAATCACCCGTCAAGAAATATCACAAATAAAAAGCAAATGTAATCACCCGTCAAGGAATATCACAAATAAAAAGCAAATCTAATCACCCGTCAAGGAATATCACAAATAAAAAGCAAATCTAATCTCCCGTCAAGAAATATCACAAATAAAAAGCAAATCTAATCACCCGTCAAGGAATATCACAAATAAAAAGCAAATCTAATCACCCGTCAAGAAATATCACAAATAAAAAGCAAATCTAATCACCCGTCAAGAAATATCACAAATAAAAAGCAAATGTAATCTCCCGTCAAGAAATATCACAAATAAAAAGCAAATGTAATCTCCCGTCAAGAAATATCACAAATAAAAAGCAAATCTAATCTCCCGTCAAGAAATATCACAAATAAAAAGCAAATCTAATCACCCGTCAAGGAATATCACAAATAAAAAGCAAATCTAATCTCCCGTCAAGAAATATCACAAATAAAAAGCAAATCTAATCACCCGTCAAGGAATATCACAAATAAAAAGCAAATCTAATCACCCGTCAAGAAATATCACAAATAAAAAGCAAATCTAATCACCCGTCAAGAAATATCACAAATAAAAAGCAAATGTAATCTCCCGTCAAGAAATATCACAAATAAAAAGCAAATGTAATCTCCCGTCAAGAAATATCACAAATAAAAAGCAAATCTAATCTCCCGTCAAGAAATATCACAAATAAAAAGCAAATCTAATCACCCGTCAAGGAATATCACAAATAAAAAGCAAATCTAATCACCCGTCAAGAAATATCACAAATAAAAAGCAAATCTAATCACCCGTCAAGGAATATCACAAATAAAAAGCAAATCTAATCACCCGTCAAGGAATATCACAAATAAAAAGCAAATGTAATCTCCCGTCAAGAAATATCACAAATAAAAAGCAAATCTAATCACCCGTCAAGGAATATCACAAATAAAAAGCAAATCTAATCACCCGTCAAGAAATATCACAAATAAAAAGCAAATCTAATCACCCGTCAAGAAATATCACAAATAAAAAGCAAATGTAATCTCCCGTCAAGAAATATCACAAATAAAAAGCAAATGTAATCTCCCGTCAAGAAATATCACAAATAAAAAGCAAATCTAATCTCCCGTCAAGAAATATCACAAATAAAAAGCAAATCTAATCACCCGTCAAGGAATATCACAAATAAAAAGCAAATCTAATCACCCGTCAAGAAATATCACAAATAAAAAGCAAATCTAATCACCCGTCAAGAAATATCACAAATAAAAAGCAAATGTAATCTCCCGTCAAGAAATATCACAAATAAAAAGCAAATGTAATCTCCCGTCAAGAAATATCACAAATAAAAAGCAAATCTAATCACCCGTCAAGGAATATCACAAATAAAAAGCAAATCTAATCACCCGTCAAGAAATATCACAAATAAAAAGCAAATCTAATCACCCGTCAAGGAATATCACAAATAAAAAGCAAATCTAATCACCCGTCAAGGAATATCACAAATAAAAAGCAAATGTAATCTCCCGTCAAGAAATATCACAAATAAAAAGCAAATCTAATCACCCGTCAAGGAATATCACAAATAAAAAGCAAATCTAATCACCCGTCAAGGAATATCACAAATAAAAAGCAAATGTAATCTCCCGTCAAGAAATATCACAAATAAAAAGCAAATCTAATCACCCGTCAAGGAATATCACAAATAAAAAGCAAATCTAATCACCCGTCAAGGAATATCACAAATAAAAAGCAAATCTAATTACCGGTCAAGAAATATCCCATAGAAGAAGTAAATGTAATTGAACGTCATGGAATATCACACAAAAAGGAAATCTAATCACCCGTCAAGGAATATCACAAATAAAAAGCAAATCTAATCACCCGTCAAGGAATATCACAAATAAAAAGCAAATCTAATCACCCGTCAAGGTATATCACAAATAGAAAGCAAATCTAATCACCCGTCAAGGAATATCACAAATAAAAAGCAAATCGAATCACCCGTCAAGGAATATCACAAATAAAAAGCAATTCTAATCTCCCGTCAAGGAATATCACAAATAAAAAGCAAATCTAATCACCCGTCAAGGAATATCACAAATAAAAAGCAATTCTAATCTCCCGTCAAGGAATATCACAAATAAAAAGCAAATCTAATCACCCGTCAAGGAATATCACAAATAAAAAGCAAATCTAATCACCCGTCAAGGAATATCACAAATAAAAAGCAATTCTAATCTCCCGTCAAGGAATATCACAAATAAAAAGCAATTCTAATCTCCCGTCAAGGAATATCACAAATAAAAAGCAAATCTAATCACCCGTCAAGGAATATCACAAATAAAAAGCAATTCTAATCTCCCGTCAAGGAATATCACAAATAAAAAGCAAATCTAATCACCCGTCAAGAAATATCCCATAGAAGAAGTAAATGTAATTGAACGTCATGGAATATCACACAAAAAGGAAATGTTACCACCCGTCAAAGATTTTCACAAACAAAAAAGCAAATGTATTCACTGGGAAGGAATATCAGAACTAAATAATAATGTATTCAGACGTAAAGGAATAAATCAAATGAAAAGTAAATTTAATTACCCGAAAATGAATATTACAACAACAAAAAATTAAATCCAATCACCTGTTAAGGAATATCACAAATAAAAACCAAATGCAATCACCCCCAAAGAATATCACAAATAAAAAGTAAATGTAATCATCCTTTAAGGAATATCACAGATGAAAATTAAATCCAAGATCTACAAGTATAAAAGTTCTAATAAAGCGACACTTTAATGACCCGTGCCGTGGAGTATCAAATTAAATGCATGTATAATCTCCTATTTAGGTTTATCTCAAACTGCGTGAGAAGATAAGAACCTGTTAATGATTATCTTACATCTTGAAGAAACATGACTTGATTCTGAATATCTCAAAAGAAACAAATAATAAAGAATACTCAGTAAGATTCTTAAATTATAAGAAAGTTTGACGATCTGTAAAAAAGTTTCAAATTAAAACTAAAATCTCTTGTGACCGGTCGTTCAGATTTGGAAACTGGACGAAAATTAAATTACCTGCGAGAAGGGAAATCGCAAATTCTTGTATCCTACAGGTAAATGCAAGGATAAACGAAAATCCGATGATTAGTCCCGGAGTTCGTAAATTAGAAGTTTGGATGATCTGTCAATGAACATCTCACATTGATAAAAATATACCTCCCGCGTAGAATCGAAGCAAGTTAATTAAAATAGCGCTAAATACATCAAGCGGAATGAAACGTAAGTAGAATGTCATCGGGAAATCAGACTGAATGGAATTTAGATAAACAAATTAAAAAACGTAGCATGCACAGATACAGAAAATCAATAAAATTTTACTCATTGGTGGCAAGATACTTATTGCTAACACCGCATTACATTCAATGCTTACGTTGAATACGACAAAATAATGTTAAGGTTTCTATTGTTAAGACAACTCCTCTGCTGTGATGAATACAAAAATAAAAATTACGTGTGTAAAAGATACAATTACAAAAGTTTTATATTGTTTATTTTTTCTGAATTATTATTTCTATATTATTAGTTTAGATTATCTATAAATAATAAAAATTAATAAATATTTCTTATATTTGTATATCATCACTTAATTTGATTATTACACAAGAAAACATATTTATATATATATATATATATATATATATATATATATATATATAATATATAAATATATATATGATATATATATATATATATTTATATGATATATATATATATATATATATATATATATATATTTATATATATATATATATATATATATATCATATAAATATATATCATATATATATGATTAATAAATTAAAAATATTTCAAAAACAAGAATACTTTTAATACATATACTATTCAAAGCTTTTCGCCGATAAAACATTACCAGCATCTTCAGGAGAAATAATTATGTAATTATTTAATAACAATTATGTAATTAATTATGACAATTATTTTTCCTGAAGATGCTGGTACGATATACCGTACAAACGTTCCAAAAACAATATATATATATATATATATATATATATATATGCTGATACGTATTCCTTCACGGATGGAAAAATATGATGAATAGTTACTATCTGGAGTACATCCGTTTATTCTGCAGTCCATAAATTCGCAGTTCCGGCGTTTCGCTAGAATCTCATCCAGCATTGACGAGGTGAACCCAACAACAGTAGAAGAGCGAGTGAAGAGCGCAGATAACTCGGCTCCTATATATAGAGGAATGAAGCCACGCCCATTGACGTCAATCCACACAATGACGTCAATCCACACACACCTGATCCAAACAATTACTCACATTCCTTTGTCTTTGTTCACCTTTCTACCGATAAAATCTATCGATGACACACTTCCAGACTGCGGGCAAATTCAAACTATCATCGCGTTTCCGGATCGCGAATTACTTCGTGTCCGGAACTGCGAATTTATGGACTGCAGAATGAACGGATTTACTCCAGATAGTAACTATTCATCATATATATATATATATATATATATATATATATATATATATATATATATATATATGATTAATAAATTTAAAATATTTCAAAAGCAAAGTGTATTTTAGAACTCGTAAAATTATGAGTAATTGCATCGACCTCATACGTAAACTATATTGGGTAAACAGATTCCCCAATGTATGCCATGTAGTCATTCCTCAGGAGCTCTGGAGAAGTAATAAAACCTTTCACTGGCACCCCACAATATAAATATTTTGGAAAAAGTTAACCTCACTCTAAAAACATACAGAATAGCTTATACACTAACGGGTATCTTATATACCGCGTTCAAATATCGCTACGAAGTCAATTAGGTTTTATGATACAAAAATTATAAATACATTTTCATAAAGAAGGGTAAATATGTGACGTGAATTCAACTTGAGAAGTGGCCTCCAATGTATAACTTTGTCTCCAACGCGTGACGTTCCCCCCCTCATGTAATTTAGGCTCCATCTTGTGACGTTCTCTGCACCGCGTGTTTAACTTCATCTTGTGACGTGGCCATCATCTTGTGACGTTCCCTTCATCCCGTAATTTTTCTCCATTTTGTGAAGTGAACTCCAATCTGTGACTTTGTCTCCAACGCGTGACGTTCCCTATATCATGTGATTTGGCCTCCATCTTAAGACGTTCCCTCCATCGTGTGATTTTGCTCTATATTGTGACATAACCTACAACGTGTGACTTTGCTTACAACGTGTGACGTTCCCTCCATCATGTGATTTGGCCTCCATGTTGTGACTTTCTCTCCACCGCGTGATTTGGCTCCGTCTTGTGACGTGACCTCCAACGTTTGACTTTGTCTCCATCGTGTGACGTGGCCTTCATCTTGTGACGTTCCCTTTATCGCGTGATTTGGCTCCATCTGGTGACTTGAACTCCAATGTGTGACTTTGCCTCCAAAGCGTGACGTTCCCTCCATCATGTGATTTGGCCTCCATCTTATGACGTTCCCTCCATCGTGCGATTTTGCTCCATCTTGTGACGTGACCTCCAACGTGTGACATTGCCTCCATCTTGTATTGTGGCCTCCATCTTGTGACGTTCCCTTCATCGTGTGATTTGGCCTCAATCTTGTGAGTAGTAAGAAGCGTTTAATGAGTATGAGTAAGACTCCATCTTGTGTAAGTACCGTGTACAAGAAGAGTTTAATGGCCCTAGGGTATTTTATCTTCTTAGCTCAGTACTAGGGATATTTCAAGTTTCTTCTGCCCTTATACAGAATTTCAAGTAAACGCCCAGATTATTAGGCAATATCGTGTTCTATGCAATGAAAGCTTCATGGCCTTACCAATTTACTAGGAAAACTTCATGTTCTTACCCCTACAAAAGAAGAGGTCTATGTCTCATTACTAAGGAGTTCCAGCTCTATACTATTAAAGATTCATGGCCCTACCTTTTTACTACAGAAGCTTCATATCCCTACTCCAATATAAGAGAGTTTCATGGTCCTACCCCAATATTTGGAAAGCTTCATGTTCTTGCCCCTACAGAAGAAGAGGTCTATGTCTCATTACTAAGGAGTTCCAGCTCTATACTATTGAAGATTCATGCCTCTACCTTTTTACTACAGAAGCTTCATATCCCTATTCCAATATAAGAGAACTTCATAGTCCTACCCCAATACTGGGAAAGCTTCATGTTCTTACCCCTATAGAAGAAGAGGTCTATGTCTCATTACTAAGGAGTTCCAGCTCTATACTATTGAAGATTCATGCCTCTACCTTTTTACTACAGAAGCTTCATATCCTTACTCCAATATAAGAGAGTTTCATGGTCCTACCCCAATATTTGGAAAGCTTCATGTTCTTGCCCCTACAGAAGAAGAGGTCTATGTCTCATTACTAAGGAGTTCCAGCTCTATACTATTGAAGATTCATGCCTCTACCTTTTTACTACAGAAGCTTCATATCCCTATTCCAATATAAGAGAACTTCATAGTCCTACCCCAATACTGGGAAAGCTTCATGTTCTTACCCCTATAGAAGAAGAGGTCTATGTCTCATTACTAAGGAGTTCCAGCTCTATACTATTGAAGATTCATGGCCCTACCTTTTTACTACAGAAGCTTCATATCCCTACTCCAATATAAGAGAGTTTCATGGTCCTACCCCAATACTGGGAAAGCTTCATGTTCTTACCCCTACAGAAGAAGAGGTCTATGTCTCATTACTAAGGAGTTCCAGCTCTATACTATTAAAGATTCATGGCCCTACCTTTTTACTACAGAAGCTTCATATCCCTACTCCAATATAAGAGAGTTTCATGGTCCTACCCCAATATTTGGAAAGCTTCATGTTCTTGCCCCTACAGAAGAAGAGGTCTATGTCTCATTACTAAGGAGTTCCAGCTCTATACTATTGAAGATTCATGCCTCTACCTTTTTACTACAGAAGCTTCATATCCCTATTCCAATATAAGAGAACTACATAGTCCTACCCCAATACTGGGAAAGGTTCATGTTCTTACCCCTATAGAAGAAGAGGTCTATGTCTCATTACTAAGGAGTTCCAGCTCTATACTATTGAAGATTCATGCCTCTACCTTTTTACTACAGAAGCTTCATATCCCTATTCCAATATAAGAGAACTTCATAGTCCTACCCCAATACTAGGAAAGCTTCATGTTCTTACCCCTATAGAAGAAGAGGTCTATGTCTCATTACTAAGGAGTTCCAGCTCTATACTATTGAAGATTCATGCCTCTACCTTTTTACTACAGAAGCTTCATATCCCTATTCCAATATAAGAGAACTTCATAGTCCTACCCCAATACTAGGAAAGCTTCATGTTCTTACCCCTACAGAAGAAGAGGCCTATGTCTCATTACTAAGGAGTTCCAGCTCTATACTATTGAAGATTCATGCCTCTACCTTTTTACTACAGAAGCTTCATATCCCTACTTCTATATAAGAGAGTTTCATGGTCCTACCACAATACTGGGGGAGCTTCATGTTCTTACCCCTACAGAAGAAGAGGTCTATGTCTCATTACTAAGGAGTTCCAGCTCTATACTAATGAAGATTCATGCCTCTACCTTTTTACTACAGAAGCTTCATATCCCTACTTCTATATAAGAGAGTTTCATGGTCCTACCACAATACTGGGGGAGCTTCATGTTCTTGCCCCTACAGAAGAAGAGGTCTATGTCTCATTACTAAGGAGTTCCAGCTCTATACGGTACTATTGAAGATTCATGCCTCTACCTTTTTACTACAGAAGCTTCATATCCCTACTTCTATATAAGAGAGTCTCATGGTCCTACCACAATACTGGGGGAGCTTCATTTTCAACAGCTCTAAGATACTACGTTCCTAATATACTGAATCAGGATTTAGACTTTTATGGATTCCTTTCCATTGCTTAATTGGAGATGGTCTTAATACTCTCTGGGGGGTTTTCCCTTTAAAATGCCATAATAATATTTAATAATACTCTAAACATGTAACAAGTTTCATATGTGAATGATTATGAATCCTTCACCTGCTTGTGCCACATATATTTACGTTTCTGAGGTTTGTTTCCTAATAATTCGTTTTGTATAACTTCGTATTCGGTCCGAGACAATGTTCCGAACCCACCGTGTGTTTCGTTCGTTTAGCTTTTATTTTGAAAGAAATTACTTGAATTTTTTACTTCAAATTTACAACCTGTTTCTTAAGACGAAATTAGTATACACGCTTGCTACCTTATAGGGGCTACGGTACTAAAATTTCATTTCAACAGAAAATTAGGAACAATAGTGATCACTCACTTTCAACTCAAATCATAAGACGTTGTCATAATTAAATAGAAATTGTATAAGTTATCATTTCTTAAAAGTATATTCAAAAGACCTTATACAGATCTACATTCAGAGAATGTATGCCTAGAGAGTGTTATGATCGGTGCCAGAATCGGTAAGAAGAAGTAATGTAAGACGAGATAATATCTATTCACGCTCTGTTTATTTCAACTCGACAAAATTGAGATAAACTCAGTGTGATGTTTAACGTTTCTATAATATTAGCCTAATATCAATAAGTCTTGGCCATAACATGTTTAATGCATGCATTGTGATAGCTCATTGCCTTCGTTACATCCCATTTAGTCTTGAACGAAAGATGTTTTAACAATAACGAAAACAATTTCACTACAAATGACGTTGTAATGACGTCACATATAAGGCGTGATCGCACAGCGCTGGAGTTATCTGCCGGAGTTTCCTTACATACTTCGTATTTTATTACACCTCCGAGGTCGCACCGCGTTGTATTTGACTGCCGTGTAAGTGGCCCGCATGATACTGCTTTTATACTGCCAAGTGTCGACCTGAGTGGTTTCCATGATGACGACGTTGAAAGCTACTGCATTTACTCTTTCCACTATTTTATGCGTATTTGTATGGCACTCGAATCTAACGTATTGTACGGCGAATGTCAAGTGTTCTGTTACTTGGTGTTCCAACTTGACTTTCTGCAATCGCTAGTTGTGTTCAAGAATGAAATATTCTTTTTGGAAAAAACGAAAACAAGCTTTTGAAATTGTATAAAATAATACATTTTAATGTAACTTTTATTAAATTGAAAATTTCGAGACATTGTTTTTTTTTTAATTCTCATTGCCTAATTCCAGAACTTAAAGAAGACATAGGTAGTTAGATAATATGCGGTTTAATGTCAGTCTACTACTCCATACGATATTATTATGCTATGCCCATTTACAAGATATAAGGAAGACCTGAAGGTTGAGATATCACAAGGTTCAGTGTCGTTGTAATGCCCCGTAGAATGTCCTTATTTATTGGCTACCTCTATGATATAAAGGAGACATAAGTAGTTAGATAACATGCGGTTTAATGTCAGTCTACTACTCCATACGATATTATTATGCTATGCCCATTTACAAGATATAAGGAAGACCTGAAGGTTGAGATATCACAAGGTTCAGTGTCGGTGTAATGCCCCGTAGAATGTCCTTATTTATTGGCTACCTCTATGATATAAAGGAGACATAAGTAGTTAGATAATATGCGGTTTAATGTCAGTCTACTACTCCATACGATATTATTATGCTATGCCCATTTACAAGATATATGGAAGACCTGAATGTTGAGATATCACAAGGTTCAGTGTCGGTGTAATGCCCCGTAGAATGTCCTTATTTATTGGCTACCTCTATGGTATAAAGGAGACATAAGTAGTTAGATAACATGCGGTTTAATGTCAGTCTACTACTCCATACGATATTATTATGCTATGCCCATTTACAAGATATAAGGAAGACCTGAAGGTTGAGATATCACAAGGTTCAGTGTCGGTGTAATGCCCCGTAGAATGTCCTTATTTATTGGCTCCTCTATGATATAAAGGAGACATAAGTAGTTAGATAACATGCGGTTTAATGTCAGTCTACTACTCCATACGATATTATTATGCTATGCCCATTTACAAGACATAAGGAAGACCTGAAGGTTGAGATATCACAAGGTTCAGTGTCGGTGTAATGCCCCGTAGAATGTCCTTATTTATTGGCTACCTCTATGATATAAAGGAGACATAAGTAGTTAGATAACATGCGGTTTAATGTCAGTCTACTACTCCATACGATATTATTATGCTATGCCCATTTACAAGATATAAGGAAGACCTGAAGGTTGAGATATCACAAGGTTCAGTGTCGGTGTAATGCCCCGTAGAATGTCCTTATTTATTGGCTACCTCTATGATATAAAGGAGACATGAGTTGTGAGATAACACGAGATTCAGTGTCGGGCTGATGCCCCGTAGAATGTCCTTATTTATTGGCTACCTCTATGATATAAAGGAGACATGAGTTGTGAGATAACACGAGATTCAGTGTCGGGCTGATGCCTCATAGAATGTCCTTATTTATTGGCTACCTCTATGATATGAAGGAGAAATGAGTGGTGAGATGACCCGAGATTCAGTGTCGGGCTGATGCCCCATAGAATGTTCTTATTTATTGGCTACCTCTAAGATATAAAGGAGACATGATTTGTGAGATAACACGAGATATAGTGTCGGGCTGATGCCCCATAGAATGTCCTTATTTATTGGCTACCTCTATGATATAATGGAGACATGAGTGGTGAGAAAACACGAGATTCAGTGTCGGGCTGATGCCCCATAGAATGTCCTTATTTATTGGCTACCTCTATGATATGAAGGAGAAATGAGTGGTGAGATGACCCGAGATTCAGTGTCGGGCTGATGCCCCATAGAATGTCCTTATTTATTGGCTACCTCTATGATATAAAGGAGACATGATTTGTGAGATAACACGAGATATAGTGTCGGGCTGATGCCCCATAGAATGTCCTTATTTATTGGCTACCTCTATGATATAATGGAGACATGAGTGGTGAGAAAACACGAGATTCATTGTCGGGCTGATGCCCCATAGAATGTCCTTATTTATTGGCTACCTCTATGATATAAAGGAGACATGATTTGTGAGATAACACGAGATATAGTGTCGGGCTGATGCCCCATAGAATGTCCTTATTTATTGGCTACCTCTATGATATAAAGGAGACATGATTTGTGAGATAACACGAGATATAGTGTCGGGCAGATGCCCCATAGAATGTCCTTATTTATTGGCTACCTCTATGATATGAAGGAGAAATGAGTAGTGAGATGACCCGAGATTCAGTGTCGGGCTGATGCCCCATAGAATGTTCTTATTTATTGGCTACCTCTAAGATATAAAGGAGACATGATTTGTGAGATAACACGAGATATAGTGTCGGGCTGATGCCCCATAGAATGTCCTTATTTATTGGCTACCTCTATGATATAATGGAGACATGAGTGGTGAGAAAACACGAGATTCATTGTCGGGCTGATGCCCCATAGAATGTCCTTATTTATTGGCTACCTCTATGATATAATGGAGACATGAGTGGTGAGAAAACACGAGATTCATTGTCGGGCTGATGCCCCATAGAATGTCCTTATTTATTGGCTACCTCTATGATATAAAGGAGACATGATTTGTGAGATAACACGAGATATAGTGTCGGGCTGATGCCCCATAGAATGTCCTTATTTATTGGCTACCTCTATGATATAAAGGAGACATGATTTGTGAGATAACACGAGATATAGTGTCGGGCAGATGCCCCATAGAATGTCCTTATTTATTGGCTACCTCTATGATATGAAGGAGAAATGAGTAGTGAGATGACCCGAGATTCAGTGTCGGGCTGATGCCCCATAGAATGTTCTTATTTATTGGCTACCTCTAAGATATAAAGGAGACATGATTTGTGAGATAACACGAGATATAGTGTCGGGCTGATGCCCCATAGAATGTCCTTATTTATTGGCTACCTCTATGATATAATGGAGACATGAGTGGTGAGAAAACACGAGATTCATTGTCGGGCTGATGCCCCATAGAATGTCCTTATTTATTGGCTACCTCTATGATATAAAGGAGACATGATTTGTGAGATAACACGAGATATAGTGTCGGGCTGATGCCCCATAGAATGTCCTTATTTATTGGCTACCTCTATGATATAAAGGAGACATGAGTGGTGAGATGACCCGAGATTCAGTGTAGAGCTGATGCCCCATAGAATGTCCTTATTTATAGGCTACCTCTATGATATAAAGGAGAAATGAGTTGTGAGATAACACGAGATTCAGTGTCGGGCTGATGCCCCATAGAATGTCCTTATTTATTGGCTACCTCTATGATATAAAGGAGACATGAGACAAATAAAAAAAATCGTGGGCAAGAAAAAATAGCAAAATGTGTTGAAGTTTAATTTCTGAATAACTGTTGGGGAAAAATAAATTTTGGTAAAATATTATTTAAATTTATTTACCAGTAATTTTTTTAACATGAAAAGATGATAAAAATCTCATACGAAATTGAAACTAAAACGGTGTTATTTTACACGTGCTAAATTAGTGGCATTTTCAAAGGTATCGTAATGCAAAAATGAACGAACGGTAAGTTTTTCAAATAGTATAACTCGCGGGACATAGCAAGAGACTTTGCCAGCCAATCTTCACTTGTCCACTCGACATTCAGGGAGGTGCGGTCCTGATGACTCGAACCATGCCGGTTCAAGTACTAGTCTGCCTAAACACTGTGTCTTGTTCACCTCTAAAGATGTTAAAAAGATGTAAACAGCTGTCGGCCTTCCCCCTCCACTTGTCGACGAACCCCTATCCTGAGCATCCAAGTCTCTTGCTTTGTCCGATTGGGCAGTAATTTCTAAAAGATTATACTGGTTTGTGCTTATTATAGAAATTGTACCCAATAGGGTCGACATAGCAGTTAGCGTGCTAAATCGCCAGAAATAAAGGGGACCGGAGGTAACATGTAGGTTTGTGCTTATTATAGAAATTGTACCCAATAGGGTCGACATAGCAGTTAGCGTGCTAAATCGCCAGAAATAAAGGGGACCGGAGGTAACATGTAGGTTTGTGCTTATTATAGAAATTGTACCCAATAGGGTCGACATAGCAGTTAGCGTGCTAAATCGCCAGAAATAAAGGGGACCGGAGGTAACATGTAGGTTTGTGCTTATTATAGAAATTGTACCCAATAGGGTCGACATAGCAGTTAGCGTGCTAAATCGCCAGAAATAAAGGGGACCGCAGGTAACATGTAGGTAGCGTGCTAAATCGCCAGAAATAAAGGGGACCGGAGGTAACTTGTAGGTTTGTGCTTATTATAGAAATTGTACCCAATAGGGTCGACATAGCAGTTAGCGTGCTAAATCGCCAGAAATAAAGGGGACCGCAGGTAACATGTAGGTAGCGTGCTAAATCGCCAGAAATAAAGGGGACCGGAGGTAACATGTAGGTAGCGTGCTAAATCGCCAGAAATAAAGGGGACCGCAGGTAACATGTAGGTAGCGTGCTAAATCGCCAGAAATAAAGGGGACCGGAGGTAACTTGTAGGTTTGTGCTTATTATAGAAATTGTACCCAATAGGGTCGACATAGCAGTTAGCGTGCTAAATCGCCAGAAATAAAGGGGACCGCAGGTAACATGTAGGTAGCGTGCTAAATCGCCAGAAATAAAGGGGACCGGAGGTAACATGTAGGTTTGTGCTTATTATAGAAATTGTACCCAATAGGGTCGACATAGCAGTTAGCGTGCTAAATCGCCAGAAATAAAGGGGACCGCAGGTAACATGTAGGTAGCGTGCTAAATCGCCAGAAATAAAGGGGACCGGAGGTAACTTGTAGGTTTGTTTCCCTTTACGATATCTTTGTCTATTTTCTCAACATCTAAACTATAACAGAGATTGTATTAGTCTTTTGCAACTCTGTATCGGTCTGTGTTATCTCACAAAATATTCTTTCAAGTATTGCAATTAACCCCAACCTACGCATTATTGACGTCGAAACAGACGTTAAAGGTAGCTGAAAGTGATATATTAGTTGCGAAAAGAGCTGTTTAATGATAACAACTTTAAAGATATTTAAAGCTTATTAGTTATGATTAATGAAACGTCGGAACATGATATTTATTGTGACCAACCAAACCGGTTTTTAACTAAAAATAACTATTTAAGCAGTTGTAGAAGTACAGTATGTGTGGGTTTCGCTTACGAAGACGAAACAAAATTCAGATGTACTGGTTTGCGCGCGCTGAACAAGTATATAACGTAGTGGGGTTTTATATTCCTTTTGTCTTTGAAATGTGCTTCAATGGAATGGGCCTTCTGGAAAATAAGAAAAACCTGTGTCGAGCACTCACGGTCGCAGTGTAAACTATTTACGGCAAGAAGTAAGAAAATTATGTGAGTCAGGAACGCATTATAACTTTATAAAATGCTTTAATAAATTTATTTGTAGGTATTTGTTGAATATTATAATGCCCAAGAGAAAAGAGTTCAAATCTTACTATATACAACGAAACATAAACCTATTTACTATAAATTGTTTTTTTTTTAAATATTGTTATTGATAGACTACTACGTCGTTGATAAGTCAGTGAACTAGATACAGTATGTAACGGCATTACTGCTAATGTACAATACACGAAGTAACATACTCGTATAGATTACTAAGAGTAAATAAAAACAGCTGTCGAATGAAATCACACACTTTAAAATAATAAATCACACACTTTAAACAAATATACGATTTCATAAGATATATGAAATTTCACTTGAAAATTATTTTTATTTTATTGAAAATATTTATATAAGGTCGGAGAAAAATTACATAAACTCGAAATTACACGTAAGTGAATCGAAATAGCTGACAGCGTTAACAGCTGTTTTGCTTTCGGAAATCTTCAGGACTATTCGTACAGAGTTTAAAAGTAAATTTAAATAAAATATTGATATGAAGTATGAAAGGATGGAGGCAGAACCATTAATATTAAGATGTTTATAAAGATAAAAAATCACAGGTACAAATTAATAAATTACAATTAAGGTGTAAAACAATCCCCCATAATTTGATAAGGATAATTTGCATTAGGAAACAAAAGCTAAAAATTATTCAAAGAAATAAATAAGAAGAAAAAGGAAGATATAAAAGGATAAAAGGGATATCCCTACGGGCAACTAATAGGTCTAAGTATATACCCATAGTCCTACTTAAAGAATACACAGTGCTCGTAGGAATACAATTGACATCTTACATTTCCGTCCAGCGGTTCCCTGAGATCCAAACATTTTGGTTAGACATAAAATTAGTCAATAGACCACGCAAGTTTAAGTTTACCCGGAAAGGCTCGTTTTGGTCACGAATGGCCTTGAAGACGTGGCATTGGCTTTTTATGACGCGACTGGTTAATGCGTGAGAAACGGTTTTTTGTCGGAGTATAATTGTCACGCTTCTCTATATATTATCGTATTCCAGCTACCGATCTCTGAACCTTGGCTCTTTGTACGCGGCCTTACCACGGTCCTGGTCGACTTCATAGAATCTCTACAGATTTAAAACATGTTGTTTTTCAATCCGTCATTTTTATAACATTGTAAGAAAAACGAAAGCAACAAAACGATGGGATATTACTTCTACAGAATTTTATGTTTGTAATATCAGTACTAAGATGTATGGGGGGGGGCCTACTTGATATTGCGAAATAGTTATGTTTAAATAAAAATATTACTGTATATTTCTTCAAATTCCAAGTGCACTACAAACTACCTTAAACAATTGAATTATATTTAAATTTGTTAGTTGTTTAGTAATTACTGAAGATAGCGTTCTTTGAATTGCATTGAAATAAACTTATTTGTTTTGAAATTTTTTTTCATTTGGTTAATATAATAGCAATATTGTCCCTCATGCCATGATCGAATTCAGTATACTGCATTCACTTCATTACACGCATAAATGTTTTTTCCTGGCGAAAAAAACAACTGTGGTTATCATTGCCAATCAACAACTAAGACAAAAACGCAATATTTTAGATAAAACAAAATAATAAAATAAAATTAAAATGAAACAAAAATTACAAAACAAACAAAACTTAAACATAGCAGTAATAATATAAAATTAAATATGTAACCATAAATAAATAACAAAAAAGAGAAACATAACAATAAATAACAAAATATAACAATAAGAAAAACCACTTAATTTAGAAAATAAATAGAATATTGAAAAAAAGCAATACAAAATATAAAATTATAAAAAACATAATAACAACAACGAACGATATAACAGTAATTAAATAATAACAATATTTAAAACATACCAATAGGTAATTACATGCATAAAAATACAGGTGCTAATAGAAGAATGATAGATGCTGTTATAGAATAATTTGCCTTACTCGGAGGATTTGTCCTTGTCCATGAGGACAGATGTGCAAACTGAGGCATATTATAGCCTTAGACCGCAGCAAGATCTTTGAAGGAAATACTTCTAAAGAAGATGGAGAAAGGGCGGCTAGCGATGACATCCAGGTGTTGGATCCTGAAGAAGAATGAAGAATTATGCCCGGGAATGGGAAATTATACCTTTGTACAGAGAAATAAGCGAGTTGTCATCAAGGGTTAACGAATCGGTCCGGCCTGTCTAGGTCCAAGCCCTTAATCTGAGTATTTTTCCTTAGGTAAAGCCAAAACAGAGTGGGTAGAAATTCTATTCCACCATCTGAACCAAACGTATCAGATGGTGTATTGAAGGTACGGAAAATCTGACCGTTTGGGAGGTTATAATAGTCCCGAGAAGTTCTGGAAAAGCGGGTGAAATTAGTGTCCGATTGGAGTATTGTCTCACCCTTTAGGGGGACCAGTCCAAGCTACAAGTAATGGCTTCAGTCTGTTACAGACGGGTCGTGTTACCGAGCCCCAGTCTCGGGTCTGAAGCTAGTCACGTTGTCGGAAGTCAATGGGGCATAGATCCACTTGCTGGAGTGTAAATTCTCTCCATTTCCATCTATTTTTGTGTTGTTTCTCTTTGGACGACTGGGATTAATGGTGATCAAGGCACCCTTAGTCCATACTCTTCTATTTTTACTATCTTTTTGCTTTTTCAATATTTTCCACTATAAAATGCCACAATGCCATCAAGAATTGGGAGCTATTTTACTACTTTTTTGCTTCTTCAATATTTTCCCAACACACTGGCACAGTACTATCAAGAACTGGGAACGTTTTTTAGAAGATTTTGAAAGTGTAATTGGAATAGATTGATATGAGGATAGTGTACAGATTTCCGTCACTAACACTTTACGTTAACAGCTGTTTTTGTCTTTACTTAGGTGCTATATGGAGGTTGTATTTCAATAATTATCAATGATATCTATTATAAATTAAAAAAGTACACTATCGTATAGTTGATAAAGTTATGTGACACCGAATAACTTTATACAACAGCTGTTCTAAATATTCGAAGAATATATTTCTATCTGTTTCTCACATTGAAAGTAAAATAATGTTTATATTTAAAAACTTAAAAGCAGTTTTATTCTTTGCCAAATCTAGACTAATAAATATTCAAAGTAAATCTATAAATATCTTAAATGTAAACATTAAATATGAATGTAAAGTTGTAATAATAAAAAAGCTTATATTTTACCTTTACATAACTAATTTTAAAAGTTAGTTAAAGAAATGAATAATTATATTTTGCTAACTACAAAAATATAAAGGATATGCTATTCCTTAATGACTTTTAAAAATTTATATAAATATTAGAGCTTAGCTTACGAGCAAGATAATAATTAAATATTAAGAAGCATTTACTCCCATTCAATAATTTGTTTTTATTTTTTTTATAAATAAATAAAACCACAAATAACATTTTATTTAAACCTTATGTACATTTCGATTGCCCAGCAATCATCTTCAGAGGTATTTAAAAAATACAACTAACAAATAGTAGTAAGGTTTAAATAAAATGTTATTTGTGGTTTAGAGGTTTTATTTATTTAAAAATAAACATTACGCCACAGTTGCTTCATATAGTTATCCCATTCAATAAGTTGTTTCATTTACAAAACCATCATCACCACGATAACTATAAAAATTCTAAAATATAACTCGTTCTAAGTCATAGTTATACTCATTGATCTTGTTATTAACGTTTAAGTGAACTCATATAAGAAAATTAATTATTGATTGTGGATAATATCTGTTGTTAATTATTTTCAATGAATTTGAAATAACCATTATTTGACCTTCTTTCAATTATTTGAAGTTTATATTTCTATCGTATGGATCAAGTCCAAAACGTAGCTCCCTTATAACAAAAACGGTTCAAGCGTCGAAAAGATCTTTCAAGAAAACATAGTGTTCTTAGGGCAGATCTCTGTGATGGGTTGCTTCAAGATGTGGAAAAGCGGATGTTGATGAACTAGGCTCTGATTTTAATAAGTCATTTGGAATTATAATATGCTCAGCAATGCATGATTCCTGGAAAAAACACGATGTGAATTTTCCGTACGAATCTAAAATGTTGCCCTGTGCCGCTAAGAAGGTGATGTACTTCCGATGCGGCGTGACCCTGACAAAAAAAGCCCTTAAAGTTAGTTGGTGCCCAAAAACTGGTGCACAAGCATAATTCCCTGGGTGCGCTCGCGTGGTCATATAATTAATAACAGGAAGCAATTTAAAGACACACAGACAAACTATAGCCATCGTATTTTAAATATCTGTTTATTTCCTCCGTAAAGCGGGAATCCCATCAACAATTCATTTGACAGTTTAACAGCTCAGCGCAGTTAAAATGAAAAATGTACAGTTTAACGTAGGACGCAAAATCCCCTAGCCACATCGGCACATAAATAACCCTTAGCTCGATCGAGGTCAATACATACGTCTTGGGGGGCAATATAAAAAATTTGGATGATGTCCCAATGACATCTTCAAATGAGAATTTATCGGTTCTTCTCGGAAAATGGAAGATATCATTTGATTTATCGTTCACACAACTAGAGCAAAACCCGGTAAAGTGCAGTTGGTTTTTTGTAAGACCTCTATTGAAAATAACGTCTAGCAAAACCGCCACATGATTTATTCAGCACGGCGGACAACAGCAGCTCACAGATATACGTCATATCTATTGTTCATCTTCTCCAATTAGTATGAGTGGGTAATTATTTCATTAAATACTGCTTTCTTAGCGGAACGAAAACACGGGGTCATATTAAGATCAAGTTTTTATTTTGAAGCAGCTCGCGTTAATTTCTTACACAAATTTGTTTAAAAGTAAAAAGCCTACGTAACTGCATGGGTTGGAGGTAGGAAATGGTTAGATAAGGCATAATGCATGTAGGTCATTTAGTTTTTATTAAACAGGGATAGGACTAATAACAATTCATGCTTTTCGTTTCTCTCAGACCTATCTATTAAGCCATGACACAAATTTCTATTAGTAATATCATCGCGTAGGAATTAAAGTAAAAAGTGACATCATCTCGTAGGAACAAATGTGGAACGATTTCATGAAGAAACGCAAACATATGTTATTACCGCTTACAATAGACGTAGGTGACTCAGGAGGAGACATTGTTCACCCAAGTGTCGGCGAGGAAATAGTGAGCACCACATAGCTCGGCGTATAGGAGAACGGTAGACCGAACGTCCCTCCCCCCCTACAGCTCCAATACGTTCATTGACAGTCAACTCAACTTGAATTCGCTTTTGTATTAGTAATGATGACTGACTGCATTGGAGCTACTGCGTGCGAGGCTAGACTCATGTCTGGTTGTGGTGGAAGGGGATTGGGTAAGCTTGCACCAACGAAGCACCCAACTATGTGGTGCGCACTATAGGCTCTACAGACTTATGGGTCATATATGCGCATATTATCATCGGTGGCAAAAAAAAATGGTGCCGCCGCAACATCAAGATTAATGCAATGGCCCAGTCGCAATCAATTCCATGTCCTCACGTATAAAGAGGAATCTGTTTACAAAAAATTACTGAATGGACTAATTAGCTTACTAATTACTAACTTAGCAAGATCTAAATTAAGTCTGTTATAAAGACGATTAAATCAATATATGCTTAAATTATTATGTTACTGCCCCTTAGAGGGTCCAAAGCAGGAATTTAAATACGGGATGTAAAAGTATTTTCTGTAAGCTACATTTAGAACAGCCATAATAACATTATCACTTACAAACGAGAGGAAAAGATTGTGATTAGAGGATGTATAGGGGATGACGAATCACTTGTGGAGGGTCGTGTACCTGGAAAAGGTACTCTCTATCGGGATTATAAAGAGTTATCTATCTACTCAGAAAACTTATGAGGAGAATTAGGTGAGACTAAGGACAGGATATGATGATTCCCTACGACTGGGTTACAGTGTAGCGTTAGCAGGACAGCGTAAAAGTAGACCTATATCTTGATCATAAAGAGGTGTCTATCTACTCAGAAAACCTATGAGGAGAATTAGGTGAGACTAAGGACAGGACATGATGATTCCCTACGACTGGGTTACAGTGTAGCGTTAGCAGGACAGCGTAAAAGTAGACCTATATCGGGATCATAAAGAGGTGTCTACCTACTCAGAAAACCAATGAGGAGTATTGGGTGACACTAAGGACAGGACACGATGATTCCCTACGACTGGATTACGGTGTAGCGTAAGCAGGACATAGACCTCTGTCGAGATCCTAAAGAGGTGTCTACCTACTCAGAAAACTTATGAGGAGAATTAGGTGAGACTAAGGTCAGGACATGATGATGCCCTACGACTGGGTTATGGTGTAGCGTAAGCAGGACAGCGTAAAAGTAGACCTCTGTCGAGATCCCAAAGAGGTGTCCACCTACTCAGAAAACTTATGAGGAGAATTAGGTGACACTAAGGACAGGACATGATGATGCCCTACGACTGGGTTATGGTGTAGCGTAAGCAGGACATAGACCGCCGTCCAGATCCTAAAGAGGTGTCTACCTACTCAGAAAACTTACGAGGAGAATTAGGTGACACTAAGGACAGGTCGTGATGATGCCCTACGACTGGGTTATGGTGTAGCGTAAGCAGGACATAGACCGCCGTCCAGATCCTAAAGTGGTGTCTACCTACTCAGAAAACTTACGAGGAGAATTAGGTAACACTAAGGACAGGTCGTGATGATGCCCTACGACTGGGTTATGGTGTAGCGTAAGCAGGACATAGACCGCCGTCCAGATCCTAAAGAGGTGTCTACCTACTCAGAAAACTTACGAGGAGAATTAGGTGACACTAAGGACAGGACATGATGATGCCCTACGACTGGGTTATGGTGTAGCGTAAGCAGGACAGCGTAAAAGTAGACCTCTGTCGAGATCCCAAAGAGGTGTCTACCTACTCAGAAAACTTACGAGGAGAATTAGGTGGCACTAAGGACAGGACATGATGATGCCCTACGACTGGGTTATGGTGTAGCGTAAGCAGGACATAGACCGCCGTCCAGATCCTAAAGAGGTGCCTACCTACTCAGAAAACTTATGAGGAGAATTAGGTGACACTAAGGACAGGACATGATGATGCCCTACGACTGGGTTATGGTGTAGCGTAAGCAGGACATAGACCGCCGTCCAGATCCTAAAGAGGTGTCCACCTACTCAGAAAACTTATGAGGAGAATTAGGTGACACTAAATACAGGACATGATGATGCCCTACGACTGGGTTACGGTGTAGCGTAAGCAGGACATAGACCGCCGTCCAGATCCTAAAGAGGTGTCCACCTACTCAGAAAACTTATGAGGAGAATTAGTTGACACTAAGGACAGGACATGATGATGCCCTACGACTGGGTTATGGTGTAGCGTAAGCAGGACATAGACCGCCGTCCAGATCCTAAAGAGGTGTCCACCTACTCAGAAAACTTATGAGGAGAATTAGGTGACACTAAGGACAGGTCGTGATGATGCCCTACGACTGGGTTATGGTGTAGCGTAAGCAGGACAGCGTAAAAGTAGACCTCTGTTGGGATCATAAAGAGGTGTCTAACTACTCAGAAAACGTATGAGGAGAATTAGGTGAGACTAAGGACAGGTCGTGATGATGCCCTACGACTGGGTTACAGTGTAGCGTTAGCAGGACAGCGTAAAAGTAGACCTCTGTCGGGCCCTACGACTGGGTTATGGTGTACCGTGAGAAGGACAGCGTAAAAGTAGACCTCTGCATGGATCAAAAAGAGGTGTCTACCTACTCAGAAAACTTATGAGGAGAATTAGGTGAGACTAAGGACAGGACATGCTGATGCCCTACGACTGGGTTATGGTGTAGCGTAAGCAGGACAGCGTAAAAGTAGACCTCTGTCGGGCCCTACGACTGGGTTATGGTGTAGCGTGAGAAGGACAGCGTAAAAGTAGACCTCTGCATGGATCAAAAAGAGGTATCTACCTACTCAGAAAACTTATGAGGAGAATTAGGTGAGACTAAGGACAGGACATGCTGATGCCCTACGACTGGGTTATGGTGTAGCGTAAGCAGAACAGTGTAAAAGTAGACCTCTGTCGGGCCCTACGACTGGGTTATGGTGTAGCGTAAGCAGGACAGTGTAAAAGTAGACCATTGTCGGGACCTACGATTAGGTTATGGTGTAGCGTAAGCAGGACAGTGTAAAAGTAGACCACTGTCGGGACCTACGATTGGGTTATGGTGTAGCGTGAGAAGGACAGTGTAAAAGTAGACCTCTGTTGGGATCATAAAGAGGTGTCTACCTACTCAGAAAACGTATGAGGAGAATTAGGTGAGACTAAGGACAGGACGTGATGATGCCCTACGACTGGGTTACAGTGTAGCGTTAGCAGGGCAGCGTAAAAGTAGACCTCTGTTGGGACCTACGATTGGGTTATGGTGTAGCGTGAGAAGGACAGTGTAAAAGTAGACCACTGTCGGGACCTACGATTGGGTTATGGTGTAGCGTGAGAAGGACAGTGTAAAAGTAGACCACTGTCGGGACCTACGATTGGGTTATGGTGTAGCGTGAGAAGGACAGTGTAAAAGTAGACCTCTGTTGGGATCATAAAGAGGTGTCTACCTACTCAGAAAACTTATGAGGAGAATTAGGTGACACTAAGGACAGGACATGCTGATGCCCTACGACTGGGTTATGGTGTAGCGTGAGAAGGACAGTGTAAAAGTAGACCACTGTTGGGACCTACGATTGGGTTATGGTGTAGCGTGAGAAGGACAGTGTAAAAGTAGACCACTGTCGGGACCTACGATTGGGTTATGGTGTAGCGTAAGCAGGACAGTGTAAAAGTAGACCACTGTCGGGACCTACGATTGGGTTATGGTGTAGCGTGAGAAGGACAGTGTAAAAGTAGACCTCTGTTGGGATCATAAAGAGGTGTCTACCTACTCAGAAAACGTATGAGGAGAATTAGGTGAGACTAAGGACAGGACGTGATGATGCCCTACGACTGGGTTACAGTGTAGCGTTAGCAGGGCAGCGTAAAAGTAGACCTCTGTTGGGACCTACGATTGGGTTATGGTGTAGCGTGAGAAGGACAGTGTAAAAGTAGACCACTGTCGGGACCTACGATTGGGTTATGGTGTAGCGTGAGAAGGACAGTGTAAAAGTAGACCACTGTCGGGACCTACGATTGGGTTATGGTGTAGCGTGAGAAGGACAGTGTAAAAGTAGACCTCTGTTGGGATCATAAAGAGGTGTCTACCTACTCAGAAAACTTATGAGGAGAATTAGGTGACACTAAGGACAGGACATGCTGATGCCCTACGACTGGGTTATGGTGTAGCGTGAGAAGGACAGTGTAAAAGTAGACCTCTGTTGGGACCTACGATTGGGTTATGGTGTAGCGTGAGAAGGACAGTGTAAAAGTAGACCACTGTCGGGACCTACGATTGGGTTATGGTGTAGCGTGAGAAGGACAGTGTAAAAGTAGACCACTGTCGGGACCTACGATTGGGTTATGGTGTAGCGTGAGAAGGACAGTGTAAAAGTAGACCTCTGTTGGGACCTACGATTGGGTTATGGTGTAGCGTGAGAAGGACAGTGTAAAAGTAGACCTCTATTGGGATCATAAAGAGGTGTCTACCTACTCAGAAAACTTATGAGGAGAATTAGGTGACACTAAGGACAGGACATGCTGATGCCCTACGACTGGGTTATGGTGTAGCGTGAGAAGGACAGTGTAAAAGTAGACCTCTGTTGGGATCATAAAGAGGTGTCTACCTACTCAGAAAACGTATGAGGAGAATTAGGTGAGACTAAGGACAGGTCGTGATGATGCCCTACGACTGGGTTATGGTGTAGCGTAAGCAGGACAGCGTAAAAGTAGACCTCTGTTGGGATCATAAAGAGGTGTCTACCTACTCAGAAAACGTATGAGGAGAATTAGGTGACACTAAGGACAGGTCGTGATGATGCCCTACGACTGGGTTATGGTGTAGCGTAAGCAGGACAGCGTAAAAGTAGACCTCTGTCGGGATCATATAAGAGTCTGTTCGCTTTCCGAGTATAAAGAAGGTTAGATGGAATTTAGCCTACGTTGAGACAAGCAACTGAAACGATATTATTAAAGTTAGCAGTAAATTAGCAAAGTTATTGATTTTTCTGACACTTTATTGCCAATAAAAATCGATCTTTTACTTGAACGAAGACTAAAGAAAGAAACTTTAAAACGCCAAAACACATGATTTGTGTCAGAAACACGTGTGGCTTTACTACTATGCCCAATCGGATAATCTGAATCCATCTGTTAGTTTTACGATTCGGCTGTGGCATTCCTTCTGGCTGAACTTTGCCCTAGCCGTATGTAACTGTCCAAAGTGAAGGGCGCTGACGGTCTGAAGTGAACGACCTTTCGTGCAACGTCGATTATGACCTTTAAGATATACGATGTGTCATTTGATGAGGGCGGGGAGAGGGGGAGGCTTGGCCGTGAAGATTATGTTTACGACCTAATGCGCGTTTAGAGGATGTGCTCAAATTGCTCGCTGGGGGTGCTGCACTCGGGACATTTGTGGGAACTAAAAACATTTTAGAATTTAAAAAAATGCATGCAAGTGGTTTGCCACATAAGGCAGTTCTGTTTAAAATGATACAAGTTTATAAAAATATCTAGTATCGAGTATTAATAAGCGAAATTTTAAAATAATTCCAAAAGCTTATACAGGCATAGTTATCAAGTACACGAATGTAAAACATTGACTACTATAATGTAAACAATACGAAATGTATCATTTCGATTAACTTTCGTGATTACATTAAACATAAAGGAAAACAAGCTGCTGTTTATCTCACATTTGTTCTCGCTTTAATTTTTAGGTATTCGTTATTACAATTTATCCTTCTTTTTATTGTAATTATATTGGTCTATTTATGATAGTTCGTATTGTTCTTATATAAAATCCATAAATATCACGTTCTTTCTTATCTAAATTTAACAATATTCGTTTGGCTTTTATTTTTCAATTATTTTAAAATTATTTGATAGCCTCCAACCTATTTAGGAATATTGTTGGTGTAAAGGGAAGACAATTATCTACGTCGATACAAAGTAGGTCCACACTAGAAGCCGTGATTCTCTCCCATATCCTATATTAACGATCTGTATCAAAGGCCCATCTTTATACTTATAGTATAATAGTAAATTTCCTTTAGTGGAAAGCATACACACGTGCACTCATAAACGAGATCATAATAGTGACGGAAATAAGTATATGAACTAACAGCTGTAAAACGTAGGCCTACTGTAAATGATTTTATGAAACGAATTAATTTATATTAAATTCCGCACACGCGCGTGCTCTTACACAGAGATACGCGCGTGTTTATAAAGTGAATGTCGTGTTCAAGGGTGTGTTAACTGGATTGAGTTCAAATATGTGAAATGCTGAAATATATTCACGCAAGGTCCATCATTGTTCGGGTTTAAATGAATCAAATTCAATTTAACGAACTATTTTCGACAGATTCATTTTTACAAATTTATTCAACTGTATCTATTTGAAATACGTAGGTTGTTGCGTCAATATCCATTCCTATGTTGCGTCATCCGACTTTTGAATCTGTCACTCATAATTCTACATGATCCACTTCTTTGAATTATTTCCGTCACATTTCTACGCCGAAATGGAATGTAATTAATTAGATCCAGTTCAAATGTGTGAAATACTTACGCAAGATTTATCCCTGTTCTACTACAACTGGACCCAGTCTAAAAATGGGAATTATTTTCTTATAAACCCTATATCTGTATTAACTACATATAGATTATATCCAATTCATTATTTAAACATATTTGTCCAAAAATCTTTATATTCTGTGAAAAATTCTAAATGTACTAGGATATAGACGTATAGTGTTATTAAACTTTAGTCTAGGTTCAGAGTTTCCCCTCTTGTTTTCCTGTTACATTTGGTATATATATATATATATATATATATATATATATATATATATATATATATATATATATATATATATATATTTAGAACGAATATTTCTAAAAACGCCCTCCTTGTCTGAGGTTTTAAAATTCACCTTAATGTCCTAGATTTGTATAACTCACGAGTTACAGCCAGAATCTTGACGTGCGCAGGAGAGTTCGTTGACTAGTGGCGGTGTAAGGCTGGTTAGTTAGCTATCCACCCTCTCTCGCCTCTTGGAGCAATACTACACAAGACAAAGTAAGTGCGATGGACCGATACAACTAGAAACAAGATTAGACAAACAACAGAGCGGCTCGCACGCACTCTAAATGTCAGTTAAGCAACTGCGCATCGTCTCTTGCTAAATCTCGCGACTTATACAACTCCAACGATATTTGTGGAGGGAATTAGTTTATAGAAGACGTTGGAAATGGAAGCTGGTAGAACGTATATTTGAAATGGAATGACGGAGGAACGAACAGTTTGTTACTAAAACATGTAAAGCTTTCATCATAGTTGTATATATGTATAACGTATATTATGAAAACATTTAAAATAAAACTATCTTATTTTTTAAAAATAATCATACTTTTCAGTGTAAATATTTATTTTATAGAATAGTATTTCCCGCTGTAGAGTATATTAATTTTCCTTCTGGTCTCATCCTACCCAACGTAACCTTTAGACTGGATTCACATTGTTCTTCGTGTCTTACACAGTTCTTCCAATGGATTCTATGTTCATTACACGGGTCTCTCTTAAGCCTAAAGGTGCGATTCCTAGGCTACGACTGTAACGACTACAGCCGCGTAGCTCTAGCCACGCGATTAATCCCATACGATCCGAGTCGCTCGGTTAAATTCTTATGGCGCGACTAGTACAGTTGCATTGGGAACGCCATGGCCGACAGGTCATTTTTGGCTGAGTATCTTCTGCTTGACGAAGAGGAGGAAGAAGAGTTATTATTGACCGAGCTCAAGAAACCCAAGCCTAATCTAAGAGGGGTTTTTAGAACATTCTGATTCAGAGACATCTTATAAAAGATGAATCAATGGTTAACAAGTTTTATCTGTCCCCTAGACAAATAGAAGAAAAACTGCTACCTTATGTAGTAGTAGTGCACGAAGCTTTCAAATTGTCAACACATATTATGAAACCTTTCCCAAGAAATGATGCACGTGGCGATAGCAAAAAAGCCGTATACAACTACAGACTCTCACGTGCAAGAAGAGTGTCTGAAATTTCTTTCGCTCTACTGAGTCAAATTTTCCGTATTTTTTGTACCCCAATAGCAATCCTTAAACGCTCAATTAAAAAAGATCATGAGGAAGCCAGCAGTGGGAAACAGTGGGCATCACTTAGCAGTCGCGGTCCTTTGGTGCCCACAAGCGATAGAGCAACTGCCGTGGCTGACTTTCGACTTCTGACAGGACACGACTATCTCCAGGCCCACATCTACCGTTTTGGCCTAGCGGAATCCGACACGTGTCCGCTCTGTCTCAATGGTGTCATGAATGGGGACCACATTTCAACCTGTCCTGAACTGGACGACCAGCTGTCCAGAACCGGTCGTTACTGGGAGGCTCGACGCCGAATGGTTCAACAGCCAAGGGCGGGCATTGGATAAAGTAAAGTAAAGTAAGTGTACCCCAATAGCTATTAATCCAGTTGTTACAGACCGCTTAGAAATGACTGCTTAGTAATGACTGCTTGTTGTCTTCACAATATGTAAAGGAAAGCATTTTTTGTACCCCAATAGCTATTAATCCAGTTGTTACAGACCGCTTAGTAATGACTGCTTAGTAATGACTGCTTGTTGTCTTCACAATATGTAAAGGAAAGCATTTTTTGTACCCCAATAGCTATTAACCCAGTTGTTACAGACCGCTTAGTAAGGACTGCTTAGTAAGGACTGCTTAGTAATGACTGCTTAGTCATGACTGCTTGTTGTCTTCACAATATGTAAAGCAAAGCATTTCTTGATGAAAACGAACAATGTTTTCTTGAGGTTTCCAACTCAGAACAAGTACCAACACACAATTTGATTACTTTTGCTAGTGCTAGTGGAGGTTTTGGAAACATTGATGGCTTCGAAGTACGGGAAGGTTTTTCTGATAACTTCAACAGTAGCAGTGGATCCGTACATTGACAAATTAACCAGGTGAACAGAACAGACAAAAACGATTGAAAATAAAAATGTTACATTTTTGAGCTTATGAATACATAAACAATATTATTATGGATTGTTATGGATGTGTTATGGTGTATTATTGTGTGTTATTTTATGTATAAATTAATAATATCATAATGTAATTTTGTAAGTGTTTTTATTTTTGGTAGCTTTAATTCTTATGAGTTAAAGCTGATTTTAAATATTGCAGTTTATAGTTACATATTTAGAAAATGACCTGCAAAGTCTTATTAAATTATTGTCTAAAGGCTTATTAAATTAAGATCTATGGGATTTGTATGCTTGTTAAATATTTGCTCTCTTAAATATTCAATTAAAACAATTTAAACATATTTTATTTAGCCAAAACAATTATAAAATTACAACCAAAATACATATTTCTGAAAAATTGCGCTAGTTACTGATTAATGGATATTTATCATTTGACTTATGAGGAAATTTACACATTAACAAATCAATGGCTGAAATAAGTCTGTTTTCGAGTGTACTTGCTTGTTCTCTTCATAATTAATTCTTACAATTTTAACTGAAAACAAACGCACCAAATTATGCATAAATTACATTTATATACGTATTGAAAAATTTAAAGTTTATTAATTTTGTATTAAACTGTTTTAACAAGGTGTAGCCTCGCATCCTTCTATCGGAAAAACCTTACAAGATTTCCTCGGTCATGATTCTGAAAAAGACTTCAGTAACTCAGCGTTCCATCTTCGTTCTTGGCGACGTGCGCTGTCTTCTACATTATGATTACAAAAAATAAAAAAATGACTACTACATTAAAAATTTAAAACAAAACCTTTCCTCGCTCTTGGAGACGACCGTTTCCTTCTACATCTCGGATATAAGAGAGTTAAATTATCAGAAACAAAGCAAGCGTCCTAGCTACCGCGCATCGTATGTGCGCATACATACTTTAATTTTATTTCCAAACTATTCCAACAGATGCCACTACTAACCAGAGATTTGATTTAAAATATTTCTAACATATCACAACTTTTTTGGATCTAGTTTTATATTGTTACATTTTCGAATACATTCTCGTTCGTTTTCTGAAATTTCCTTTTTTAATATGTAACACCATCTAAAGTGTGTTACAATTTACATATTAAAATTGAACCTGGTATTTTCATTATAGCCGCAATTTTATCTTATACATAATCTCTGACATTCGAATATTTGTATTGGCGGTGCTTTGGGTTATAAATAGATTGGTGTTCTCGTACTAGCTCAATAAGTTTGGAATCACCCATGTTTAAGACACAAAATGTTCGAACACAGTCAAAACAAACACTCCAGTCGCTACGACAGTACGACTACACGGCTCATGTCAGCAGGTTGAGTCGTACGGCTCAAGCCGTCTCACTAGGGTCGCCTCAGTCGCACGGCTTCAGACGCTCCTTAGGAAACGGTTACGTTTACTTACTAACAAGGCGTCACTTTTCATAGCCGCGCGGCTGTAGTCGTAACAGTCGTCGCATAGGAATCGCACCTTTAGGAAACGGTTACGTTTACTTACTAACAAGGCGTCACTTTTCATAGCCGCGCGGCTGTAGTCGTAACAGTCGTCGCATAGGAATCGCACCTTTAGGAAACGGTTACGTTTACTTACTAACAAGGCGTCACTTTTCATAGCCGCGCGGCTGTAGTCGTAACAGTCGTCGCATAGGAATCGCACCTTTAGGAAACGGTTACGTTTACTTACTAACAAGGCGTCACTTTTCATAGCCGCGCGGCTGTAGTCGTAACAGTCGTCGCATAGGAATCGCACCTTTAGGAAACGGTTACGTTTACTTACTAACAAGGCGTCACTTTTCATAGCCGCGCGGCTGTAGTCGTAACAGTCGTCGCATAGGAATCGCACCTTTAGGAAACGGTTACGTTTACTTACTAACAAGGCGTCACTTTTCATAGTCGCGCGGCTGTAGTCGTAACAGTCGTCGCATAGGAATCGCACCTTAAGAGGTTCAATTTTGTTTCAAGCACTTTATTTTACATTTTTTTCTTTAAGAGAACTTTAAAATACTTTTCGATTAAAATTTTCCCAATATCATTCTAGATTTTCTAGATGTAGGCTAATCGATATTGGTAAAAGTATATATATATATATATAAAATATATATAACTGACGATGCAACGAGTCTTTAGAGACATATAAAAGATACAATTTATTGTTGATGCCCCTAAATGTTAAAATTTTCTTTAAAAGACAAAAACAACATTACTTATAGTACGTACTACATTTTATAAACTTGATGGTTTTTTTTATAAATTCACTGCATTACAATATAGCTACAAGACCTCATCTGATCATTTAGGTAAGAGGTAAACAGTTGAAAGCAATAAACACAGCATCAGATTTTAAAGCTCGCCCCTACAATTTGAGATAAAACTTTGTGTTACCATCACAATTCGTTTCTGAGATATGATGATTCACTTCTCCAGAACGACTGGTTTTTTCCTGTTTCACGCATCCGCATGTACATTATTGTATCGGGTTTCATCAATTGTTGCTGCAAGTCGTCCAGCACAATCTATCTGGTTTCTTGGAACTGCAACCTTCAAGACAGGCATTTCCTATCAGGCACATTCCCAAACCCACCAATGGTAATTTGAATATAAAAGAAGTTATTCAGATAAATTCCAGAAAAAAGAAAATGCTTTAAAAAATGATTGTCCTGTGATAACTTTTAGTTAAATATATAGGTAACAAAATAATTTTTCACTAGTAATATTATTAAAATAAAAAATAGGATCTAATGTTTGAATTCCAAATACATAAAAGTAGTTGGGCATTTAGTCCTTGTTTTGATTTATTGTAATATATAGTCTGGAGAAGCACCACGTGAAATGTTAGTCGAAACTTTGACAAATTCAATAAAGCATTTTTAATATCTTTATTGTAAAACCAGCATGGGACCGGATAAACTTTTTTTTCACCTAAGAATGTTTGATTTTTTAATTTTATTTTGTGTTTTCGGACACGGGAAAGCGATTAGCACCTTTCTGAACCTTAGGAAAATTAAGGTTTCCGCCACAGTGACTCCTAGAGTTCCCATTACTGAACTAAGGACGGGTCCGGATAAACCTTTTTTTAAGCAAGGATTTTAGATTTTTAAATTTGCTTTGGGTTTTCGGCCACGGTAAATCGATTGGCACCAGTCTCAAACTTGGGAAAATTCAAGATTCCGCCCAAGTGGCTCCTAAGTCCCCATTCCGGACAACTTTATTTTGCACAAAGATTTTTGGCCACAGGAAATCGATTGGCATCGGTCGCAATATTGGGATCGTGTTATCCTTGTGTAACCAATCACGGACCCAGACAAACCATTTTTCGCCCAAGTATTTTTTATTTTATTTTGTGTTTTCGTCAACGGGAAATCGATTGGGATCCCTCTCAATCTTGGTAAAATTCGGTATTCCACCCCAGTGGCTCCTAGAGTAACAATGTTATCATTATGGAACCAAGCATGGGCCCAAACAAACTTTTTTCGCCCAACGATCATTAATTTTTTAATTTTTATTTGAGTTTTCGGCCACGGGTAATCGATTGGTACCGATTTCAAACTTGGCTCTAAAATTCCCATTCCAGACAAACGTTTTTTCGCTCAATGATTTTTTTATTTTGGGGGGCTTCTCGGCCACAGGAAATCGATTGCCATCGTCTCAATATTGGGAAAATGTGGGATTTCACTCCAGTTGCTTCTAGAGTTCTCAGTTATTCTTATGAAACTAACTACGGGTCCAGTACACAATTTTTTTCGCCCAAGGATATTTTATTTTATTTTGTGTTTTCTTTGAGTTTTTGGCCACGGTAAATCGATTGGCACCAGTCTCAATCTTGGAAAAATTCTGGTTTCCGCCCCAGTGGTTCCGAGGGTTCCTAACAAACCTTTTTTTTGTCTATGGATTTTTGATTTATTCATTTTCCTTTGGGTTTTTGGCCACGGTAAATCGATTGGCACCGGTCTTAACCTTGGAAAAGTTCATGAATCCGCCCCAATGGAACCTAACGTAACCATGTTATCCTTATAGAACACTATTTTTACCGCCTTCCATTACTACACACACCCGCAACGAAGTATAGAAAGAAGTTCTGAACAATTCCGACAGACAACCCGAACAACAAGGAAGTCGTAGGCCCTACGATATGATATATTGTGTATTAAAATGTGTTTTTATTTTGTGTACATAAAATGTGTTTATATTGTGCATGTAATAAATAAATTTGTGTATTTTACTTAATAACTTACTATAAATTTCCTGTTCTATCCGGCCTCCCGGTACTGGTCTTTAATTTCACCAAAGTCCATTTGTGTAAGAAATGTACTATTCACCATTTGGAGTAAAACTTAATTTATAATAAATAGATTTATAATTAAAATCTTTTTTTGGGTAAACTTCGAAACATTTGAAACACAATTCAACTAGCCTCGGGGTTTAACATAGACTGGGTAGTCAGAGTATTATCTTCAGAGTAATTTGCAATTGATATTAGTCACAAAATTATTTATACTTACGTCTTTTAAGTAAAAAGACAATTATATCTCTATCATTGTTAACGGCCTTGAAACAGTTGGCTTAGATACGACCGCTAATACAATGCATGATTGAGAATGTTGATAATTTAACAAGGCGTGTTTGCACACGAGACAGACTGATGGGGGAAGGAAAAAGAAAATGACAGGCAGAGGTTTACAATTATAATGAATCACCAGGTTATTACATCCAACGGTCATGAGGTTAGGCACAGCTGAGGTCTGTAGGTGTGTTTTAGACGTCGTCGAGAACACCCTAGGAGTTAGTTGATTCACAAACAGTTTCAACTATACAAGGGTTTACAGAACGTATACATTTTCTTAAATAAGTTCCACAGTTTTTATTTTCCAAGCTTTCCCAACACAATCTATATTTATCACGTCATCAAAGACGACGTGAAAAATTCCATAAATTTCATTCTTGTTCAATTTTTACATGTTCGAATGTCTATCTTACACAAATCTCGCCTCTAATCTTTTCGTGCGTTTTCGAAAAGTGCACAGAAAGTCCATTTCTAAGTCACGTAAATTTTAGATCACGTATTTCTACACGAGTTATAGTAATGTATTTCCACAAGTATATTTTATGTCACACATTTCTACACGCAAATTGTAGGTTATGTATTTCTGCACGTCATTTTTAATCATGTATTTCTATATGAGTATTTTAGGTCGAGTATTTCCACAAGTATATTTTATGTCACACATTTCTACACGCAAATTGTAGGTTATGTATTTCTGCACAGTATTTTAGATCATGTATTTCTACACGAGTATTTTAGGACGCGTATTTCCATACCTGTATTTTGGTTACATAATGCCCCAATATTTTCAATCAGGGCGCGTAGGGAGATGTTTGTTAGACCAGTAAAATCAAACGAACCTGACTATTGTAGCGCAATATATTTTATTATTTCGCTTTTACTAGACTCCATAAACGTGTCTCCCGAACAATGACTCTAATTAGACGAAAGAAGCAATTCGATAGTGACACATATTTCAATATTTAATTGACAGAAGCAATTAAATTGCGACTCAATCTTTCAATGCAACTACTTTTCTCTATTTATTATCAACAATATTCATGCAGCCGCTTGAAATCCCTGGAACATCTTTTACAACCTTCTACTATTATAACCATCCTGAAACTTACGTCAATATTGATTACAAGTAAATGTTCGATATGACCTCAATGATTTAAATATTTATTTACAAGTCAAAACGGCTTTGGGCAGATGCACATAAATTTTAAAAATAAATTAGGCGTTTGAAAATATATCATAACACCGTACGTAAGTATTTATATCGGGAAAAGCAATATTTTCTGTGTCAATATTTAATTATCAGACGTGTGAGCACGTGTGTATTAAATGATATGTGTTTGTGTCTGTCTGTCTGTATATATATATATATATATATATATAAAGAACAAAAGTCTAAATACAAATACAAGAATTATAATTGAATTTACAATTCAAAGCTTTTCGTTGGCTAACAGTACCAACATCATCAGGAATATTGAATATTCCTGATGATGTTGGTACTGTTAGCCAACGAAAAGCTTTGAATTGTAAATTCAATTATAATTCTTGTATTTGTATTTAGACTTTTTTTCTTTATTAATACACAAGAAAACATACTGCGATATATATATATATATATATATATATATATATATATATATATATATATATATATATATTGTAATCCTTGGATGAATTTCTTTTACTAGATAGTACGATTATATGAAAAGTAAAGATGTAGTCATAGAACTATAAGGTACTTTGAAAATTTTGATAATGCTGTTACTGCCAATCAGCGAAAAGCTTCAACGTATTAGGAAAAATAAAATAAAAATTCTTGTTTATGCTAGTGTAGTTTAATTGTATATATATATATATATATATATATATATATATATATATATATATATATGAAAATAAATTTTTAAACAGAAATATGATTGTACAATTAAACTTAAAAATATAACATTACATTGATAAATAAGCCCAGGTAAAATTCTGATTTTATCTATGTGATTCTATATAAGTAAAATCAGTATGATCACTTTTAAAGGTTATTAAAAACTTCTTATTATACTTGCATGGTTTTGATTTGATTTAAATAAAAAAATTATATAAAGTAATACTTCTATTGCCTGGCAGTTACCATGTACTTTTTACTCATTTTGTTTGTTATTTTAAATTATTTAAATTGCTTTAAGACGGTTTTTAAACTTTTTATAGTTGTATTTATATGTCTTTATAATACAGAAATTAACCACATAAAACATATCAGTACGATACTTAAATTATTTGAAGACGAGGTCTTTTCGTATAATATTTGCGTTTGATTACGTTTATCACTTACAACAAAAAGTATTAATATACATTAAAGAAACAAAAACCGTTAACCGAATATAATAAATTCCTTTCCTCCCCCCCCCTTATAGGCTACATCGCTTTTCTTGCGACCAACGCCTTGTTATAAAATGATTAAGTTAAAGCGCATAATCGCTTCCTTGACCGTTTATTTGCATAGCCTTAAGACGTGTTTTTGGCAGAAGATTTATAGGTTAGAGGCCATAACGGCACCTTAACGTTATTTATGCATGCAAATACGGTCCTTTCCCTTGTCCTGGGGAATGGAATTAAACATTGGTCAAGTCAAATAATTTAAGATCCATGTCTGAGTTGCCTCTACCAACAGTGTTTCTTTAGGCCAATCACCGTTAATATTGAAATCATTTAAATACATTGTACAGGTGTTACTTGTTTTTACAGGCAACAAACGTCAGATTTATGTTTCGTCCCTTTCTATAACCCTCTACCCTTATAGTCTCGTATAAGTCCTATGAAACACAAAAAATTTAATTGGCCTTCTAGGATACTGTTTTCTTATTGGTATATTTTACCCAATTTCAATTGTAAACAAACAAATTATTTGTTGATATTTTAAATCCTCTAAGTATCTCAAGATACTCCAAAACATTTACAATGTTTGCACTTCCAAATTTTGCACTCTTAGTGAAAAATCGTCCGTTCGTTAAACCTTTTCAAAAAACCTTCCAATCGTCAAATCGTTTCCATAAGTCCTTCATTCGTCAAACAGTTTCAAAAAACCTTCCTGTCGTCAAACAGTTTCAAAAAACCTTCCAATCGTCAAATCGTTTCCATAAGTCCTTCATTCGTCAAACAGTTTCAAAAAACCTTCCTGTCGTCAAACAGTTTCAAAAAACCTTCCAATCGTCAAATCGTTTCCATAAGTCCTTTAATCATCAAACCTTTTCAAAAAACCTTCCAATCGTCAAATCGTTTCCATAAGTCCTTCAATCGTCAAACCTTTTCAAAAAACCTTCCAATCGTCAAATCGTTTCCATAAGTCCTTCAATCGTCAAACCTTTTCAAAAAACCTTCCAATCGTCAAATCGTTTCCATAAGTCCTTTAATCATCAAACCTTTTCAAAAAACCTTCCAATCGTCAAATCGTTTCCATAAGTCCTTCAATCGTCAAACCTTTTCAAAAAACCTTCCAATCGTCAAATCGTTTCCATAAGTCCTTCAATCGTCAAATTGTTTCCAAAAGTCCTTCATTCGTCAAACCGTTTCAAAATACCTTCCAGTCGTCAAACAGTTTCTTTAGTCTTTAAATCGTTTCCATAAGTCCTTCAATCGTCAAACCTTTTCAAAAAACCTCCCAATCGTCAAATCGATTCCATAAGTCCTTCAATCGTCAAACAGTTTCAAAAAACCTTCCTGTCGTCACACCGTTTACAAAAGTTCTCTAGTCGTCAAACAGTTTCCAAATGTCCTTCAATCGTCAAGCCTTTTCAAAAAACCTTCCAGTCCTCAAACAGTTTCTCTAGTCGTCAAACAAGTTCCAAAAATCTTCCGATTGTAAACTGCTTTTAAAAAATCTGTGACGAAAAAGCTTTTTAAAAGCTTCCGATTGCCAAAAGTTTCCAAAAACATTACCTTCGCCAAGCAGTTTGTACAACAATCTTCCTATCACCAAAACTTATTTAATAAGCTTCCGATTGCCAAACCGGTTGGAAAAATCTGTTAAAACTGTGTAAGAAAAAATTGTAATTAATGTTGTTAAAAAAAAAGAAAATTATATGATAGAACAATTAACTTTTACTAACAAAATAGCAATATATATATATATATATATATATATATATATATATATATATATATATATATATATTAAAACAACACAGGTTATTCAAATACAAGAATATTTTCAAATACAGGAATTTTCATTCCTGATGATGTTGGTACTGTTTGCCAACGAAAAGCTTTAAGGATATAAAATAATAAATATTCTTGTATTTGAATAACCTGTGTTGTTTTAAATTATTAAACAAGAAAACGTATTTTATATATATATATATATATAATATTTGTACATCCAAATCCGCATGACAAAAAAAATAAAGTTAGTTTAAAAGATCTGCTCATTGTAGACAAATTTAACAATTCATTTACAAAAACTGCAAACGAATCTAGGTTACATGTATATTGTAACATTTTATTTACATAAAAATTACACGTGTTTGCTAGGACGTGTAAGATGTTATAATTACGTCAACTAGTAACTTATCAATTCTTTCTGCGTGTTTGACGACTGGATATCTGAAAGCCGAATGTGTTTGCCTATTATGTAAATGTATTCATCTTATTACATGCATTTTTACCTGTAAGGATGGGATATACTGACATGCATTTTTACTCGTAAAAATAGAAAATATTATGTAATTTTATCTGCAAGAATGGGAGACACTAATAGTCTATGTAATTTTACTTGTACGAATGATAGATATTAATATGTAATTTCACCAATAACGATAACAGTCGCTTAAATGTAATTTCACCTTTAAGGATTCAATATAATATGATACTTTACCTATGCGAGATGCAAGATATTAACATGTAATTTTAGATATAATAATAATAGTTAATAATATGTAATTTTACCTATACGGATGCGAGATACCAGTATGTAATTTTACCTGTAATAATGCGAGATACTAATTTGTAATCTGACCAATAAGGATGCTAGATTCTAATATGAAATTTACTCGTACGGATACGACAATGTATATTTATTTCTGATTTTCATTCTATAGTCGATTGTATTGACGATATACGCCGTGCTATTCACCACTAATGTGTAACTGTTTCTTTATTTATTTAGATAAAAAACTAATTTGGGACTAATACTTGGAGGGTTTGGTACTGAGTAAGTAATTCTAACAGATATGAAACATATATAAAGTTGTACCCTGTGAGGAATTGTAACAGATACACAACATTTGTAAATAAACAATGATGAAAGTTTATATACCTACGCTTATAGTAGTTAGCAGGTGCTGACGGAAAGGGGTGGATGAAGAGGAACTAAAGAAGGTGGAAAGTAAAACTGGATTCAAAGATAGAAAAGTACAAAGTCCAGTAGGGTAATGTTCTATTTGCTTACAGTGTCTAGGGATGGTCGATCCAGTGACTATACCCGATCGGTGAATTAAGTGACAGCGCCAAGTTTGAATCAGTGACTTTTACCGGTGACTTTAGTACCGGTGACACGGGATACTGAGACTAATCTGTGTGTAACAATAACAGGCAGGCATAGGACACTGGTGAATTGATTCTAGATCTCGCTTTTTTCTTTTTTCGAAGGCTCATTTTATTTAGAAATAAACTTTTCCGAAATTAAGACTAAACTACCGAGTGCGAAATAGCGTCTACTGTACACAACACTGTCACTATTTTCAAAACTGACACAAATCGACCACTTACACACGACGTAAATGAATAGAACCAGGGACAGCGACAAATCAACCAATGGCAGCCGGGGTAAAATATCAGAAACTTTTCAGTCGCGATAGTGACATTTTGTCCAACCACAACAGAGACACCTTACCCCCTCTCCTCTTCAGTCAACTACCCTGCACGATAATCGGCGCCGTGAGCCGAACGGTGAGAGCAGAGTCAGTAACAGCGACAAATCAATCAATGGCAGCCGTTTCATCCAGTAACCTTAACAAAACCCCCCTTGACAGCCGTTTCATCGAGTGACTGCGACGTTTTGCCCAATCACAACAGAGGCAACTTTCGATCGATCCATTGTCACTGGAACTGGCATTTTCCATATTTTATCACTGGCACCACCAGCGACAAACGAATATCAGTGACAAGTCACCGTGGCAGAAAATATCGACGTTGCGTGGAAACCTCTAACAGGTGATGGATATGATGAAATACGCAAAGAAGTTGATAAATCTGGACCAAATCCAAGTAAAGGATCCAGTTTTGAGACCTCAGGATAAGCAATTTACAAACTTCTGAAGGAGACGGAGAGGATAAATTGTACAAATTAGTTCAACAATTACAACTGTATCTAATAGGCTACTAGAGGGGTATAGATAGAGAAGGGGCATATCAGGACTGGCTACGCTGATCCTCAGAGGGAAAAGAGGAGAATGATGTGCGTAAAGTACTTGGATTAGAGGTGTATGGATCGAGTATTGGGATCTCGGCACTTGCTACATTCACAGAGTCAATGTACAATCTTCAGAGAGCGGAAGAAGTAAGCGCATGGCTTGGATAAGTACGAGCGTATTGAACATTAAAACGGTATGATCAAGCTAGGGCTGTTTAAAACTTGATACGCTTACAGGTTTAAAGTATGAGTACATGCCGCTGGGGACACGGAGAGATAAAGTAAAATAACTTGGAGAAATACAAAGAGATGCAAAGTAACCTCGAGCTCAGACTTTGCTAGCTTAATAATAGGAAAATCCAATCCCAACTACTAAACATTAAAATAACATATAATCAAGTCAGAAACCGAATTGTTAGTTGCAGGCTCTAATTTGATTGTTGCAATCCTTAAATAATTCCAATACATTACCATATTTTACAGTGTCAATATTCCCATTTAATATTTAAAATTCCAATCCGCATTTCGTAGCGGTATCAAAGTATTAATCACTCAATATTTCCATTCAACCCATCTCTCCGGCACCGATAAACTTTAATGTATTCTCCTTAAATAAAAATAACCTCCTCTTAAATACTTCCCTACATTCGGAAATGGAGTTTTTTTTTAATATAAGTAAAAGGCATCGAGTTTCGTTTCTCTCAGTGAACTTTTGCGAAATCTCGTGACTTCAAAAGAGATCTGTTCCTAAATGAAATAGGTTTGAGTGGAAGCTATTGGAGTAAACGTATCTTTATATTGGAAAACGAGATTTCCTTCCGCGCAGGTAAACATTGCACATGGAAAGGTAAATATAAACTTGTACAGGCGAGTTTATCAGACGAGATCATACGGTAATACAGTTTTACTATCGGTAGGGCCTAAGTGATGAATCAGCTGAAATTCTGAATCTATGTAGGATCTGTCGGACAGAAAAGATGACAGCCCTCTTGCAAAATTATCATTGTTGTGGTTATATTATAAAACAATTAATTTGAACCTTAACAGACAATGTTTGGGGATACGTTTGGATGATGAAAATGGAAATTGATTGTAAAGATTAAATTCATAATGTTAGTAAACGTCAATCAGTATATTGATCATTTAGATAAAGCGGTTTTTAAATTACAGACAACAATGCTTTGGAAAATTGTAAATATATAAAAACTAGATAAAAAAAGGTTCATTCTATAGGATAATTGGCGCTCTTCTTGCGAAATGAGTACAAGGAAAAAATTCTGTAGTCATTATCTATAAACGAAAACAAATTTGATTTATTTATTTCAAAGTGAAGAGAGTTTAGTTTTGTTTCTGCATGCCATATCTACAGGACTATCCCCTGAGGGATCTTTACTTTGTATGCTACATCTGTAGGACTACCTCTAAAGGAATTATCAATTGTATGCCTACCTATAAAACTATCCCCTGGAGAAACTTTAATTTTGTATGTTACATCTATAGGACTCTCTCTTGAAAGAACTTTCTTTTGGCATACACTGTCTATAAGACTAACCTCTAAAGAGAGTTTAATTATGCATGCAATCTCTGTAGTATTATCCCCTGGAGGAACTTTAATTTTGTATGTTACATCTATAGGACTCTCTCTTGAAAGAACTTTCTTTTGGCATACACTGTCTATAAGACTAACCTCTAAAGAGAGTTTAATTATGCATGCAATCTCTGTAGTATTATCCCCTGGAGGAACTTTAATTTTGTATGTTACATCTATAGGACTCTCTCTTGAAAGAACTTTCTTTTGGGATACACTGTCTATAAGACTAACCTCTAGAGAGAGTTTAATTATGCATGCAATCTCTGTAGTATTATCCCCTGGAGGAACTTTAATTTTGTATGTTACATCTATAGGACTCTCTCTTGAAAGAACTTTCTTTTGGCATACACTGTCTATAAGACTAACCTCTAAAGAGAGTTTAATTATGCATGCAATCTCTGTAGTATTATCCCCTGGAGGAACTTTAATTTTGTATGTTACATCTATAGGACTCTCTCTTGAAAGAACTTTCTTTTGGGATACACTGTCTATAAGACTAACCTCTAAAGAGAGTTTAATTATGCATGCAATCTCTGTAGTATTATCCCCTGGAGGAACTTTAATTTTGTATGTTACATCTATAGGACCCTCTCTTGAAAGTACTTTCTTTTGGGATACACTGTCTATAAGACTAACCTCTAGAGAGAGTTTAATTATGCATGCAATCTCTGTAGTATTATCCCCTGGAGGAACTTTAATTTTGTATGTTACATCTATAGGACCCTCTCTTGAAAGTACTTTCTTTTGGGATACACTGTCTATAAGTCTAACCTCTAGAGAGAGTTTAATTATGCATGCAATCTCTGTAGTATTATCCCCTGGAGGAACTTTAATTTTGTATGTTACATCTATAGGAGTATCCCCTGGAGGAACTTTAATTTTGTATGTTACATCTATAGGACCCTCTCTTGAAAGAACTTTCTTTTGGGATACACTGTCTATAGGACTACCCCTTAGAGGAATTTTCATTCTGCATGTCTTCTCTATAGCATTATCCCCTGGAGGGACTTTCGTTTTGCATGCTCTATCTATAGGAGTATCCCCTGGAGGAACTTTCGTTTTGCATGTTCTATCTAAAGGGGTATCCCCTGGAGGAACTTTCGTTTTGCATGCTCTATCTATAGGAGTATCCCCTGGAGAAACTTTCGTTTAGCATGCTCTATCTATAGGAGTTTCCACTGGAAAAACGTTCGTTTAGCATGCTCTATCTATAGGAGTTTCCACTGGAAAAACGTTCGTTTTGCATGCTCTATCTATAGGAGTATCCCCTGGAGATACTTTCATTTTGAATGCTCTATCGATAGGAGTATCTCCTGGAGGAACTTTTGTTTTGCATACTCTATCTATAGAAGTATCTCCTGGAGGAACTTTCGTTTTGTATGCTCAATCTGTAGGAGTATCCCCTGGAGGAGCTTTCGTTTTGCATGCTCTATCTATAGGAGTACCTCCTGGAGGAACTTTCGTTTTGCCTACTCTATCTGTAGGACTGTCCTATGGAGGAACTTTCGTTTGGTATACACTGTCTATAGGATTACCCCCTAGAGGAATTTTAATTCTGCATGACTTCTCTATAGTATTATCCCCTGGAGGAACTTTCGTTTGCCTGCTCTATCTATAGGAGTATCTCTTGTAGGAACTTTCGTATCACATGCTCTATCTACAGAACTACCCCCTGGAGGATCTTTCATTTTGCACGCTAAGTTTAGTTTCGGCTAGGCAGCAGAAGATGATGTTCATGACACTACATACATAGAATTATTAGCAACTGATTTGTAAAGTAAAGGCACAAGCATACATTTTCCTACCCTATAAAATTATTCCTCAATGGTTCTTGCATGATCTACCTTGGGGGTTTTTCTGGCAGTGTTTATACCTTCTCAAATGTTTTCATCCTGCTTTTAAAAGAACACTAAAATTTTTTTTCTACTATCTTGCTCTTATCCATGGAATTAGTTAAAAACTTTGATAGAAAGACAATCAAAACTTAATTCTCTACAAGCTGTAATAATATAACAGCATATATGAATTGTGCACTTTAGATGGAGATAGCGCGTTGACTTTTAGAAAACACTAAGGGAGCGTCTTGTAGGGCCAGACCCTGACTATATATATATATATATATATATATATATATATATATATATATATATAACGAGATCAATAAATAATTAATAAAATTAACCGTAAAAATTATATGAGTACATATAGTTTATATAAAACAATTTTAAAACCTAATGTATGTAATTTTAAAAAAATACACAATGTAGTTCATGTAAAATTATATTAAAAACACAATTTTGCTGACAATAATTTTCTATAAAAAGCTAAAAGGGTAATGAAACGGTAACGAAGAGTTCAAGCTGAAATCTGTTCCCAGGCAGGGCTGATTCAAACCAAAAAGCATTTAGCAAAATGTCAAAATAAAGCCTATAAAGAAACTTTTCTTTACACATAATTGCATTTGTTCCTTTCGTCTTTAGAAACAAATCGCCCTCCTTTGATTGGCCATGCGTTGCGCGTCGCTCGAAAACTTTCATTTGAACAAAACTTTTGCAATAACCTTAATGTTATTCGTGTTGCGAGTTGGGAAAAAGGTCAAGAAACGCAATAAATTATGTGCTGAGTGGTGAACAGAAGGGGCTCTGGATCACACACTTAATTATTTTTGGCTATATATAAAGCAGATAATACATGCTACTGTGGTTGCTCCATCAAGGTTTATTATCTGCAGGTAGAATTAACGTAAGTTATAGGGAAGAATTAGGCACGGATCAGGCAGGAATGGTTCAGCGGGTTTAAAGGGAGGTTCTTAAGTCTTATGTAGGAAGAAAGAAGAAGGAAAACTATAATTTGCGTGGGCAGGTATGATCTCTAACTAAACGAGATATGATTTTATCGACGTAACATAGAATTACGTAACTGACACTCGGAATAGGAATATTGGAGGCCTTTGTCCATTCACATGAATGCTTTGATTTGGTAGGATTAAAATTGTTATTTGATGTTTTCCTGTTACTTTAAAAGAAGGGAGAAGAATGGTCACGGGGTCTTCTACCACGCATGGATCTTTTTCACCACCCTAACTAAGTACCTATTACTTACTGCTTTATAAGTTTAAGAAATACGGACTATAGCCATATCAAAATGTTAATCCCCTGAACGCCAGGCTAGTGTTTCTAGCACGCACAATTTGCGTGGGCAGGTATGATCTCTAACTAAACGAGATATGATTTTATCGACGTAACATAGAATTACGTAACTGACACTCGGAATAGGAATATTGGAGGCCTTTGTCCATTCACATGAATGCTTTGATTTGGTAGGATTAAAATTGTTATTTGATGTTTTCCTGTTACTTTAAAAGAAGGGAGAAGAATGGTCACGGGGTCTTCTACCACGCATGGATCTTTTTCACCACCCTAACTAAGTACCTATTACTTACTGCTTTATAAGTTTAAGAAATACGGACTATAGCCATATCAAAATGTTAATCCCCTGAACGCCAGGCTAGTGTTTCTAGCACGCACAATCACCCTTACGATCGCCGAAAATTAGGACAGACCAGAGACCGGCCGTACTTCCGCTCCATTGGTCATTTAGTGGTATCTTCTAACCAAACTCTAACATTTTAAGTTGTAATTTTAACCAAAATTAGTTAATAAATATTGATTCTACTTAACATTAAAAAAAATTATACCAAACAAGCCATGATTTACTTTAGTAGTTATTAGATATTACTTTAACGTATTAAGTACAGGGTTTTCCCCCATGGACCAAACAAGCCATGATTTACTTTAGTAGTTATTAGATATTACTTTAACGTATTAAGTACAGGGTTTTCCCCCATAGACAGTGACAATAAATTGTAAATTGTTTGGTATCAATTTTCATGTAATGATGTGCAGAATTAATTTATGCTAAACTTTCTTAGGTGTATTATCAAGTTTAAAAAAATAGAGTTTGATGAAGTAAGCCCCACTAGGTGACTAATAAACAGAGCGCCGGAAAGAATACAGCCTATCCTCTGCCTTTGTATTAGTGAGACTACCTGTCGATCAGGGGCACTCGCATTTTGGCATTACTATAGGTGGGTTTAAGGTAATGACTGTTTCAGAAACATCCATTCCGGCTCCTGAATTGAAATTGCTCTTTGAATTTGTAAGATGTGACTGTGTGTAAGCTCACTCGCGCGTGGTTGCTTGTATGAGTGGTTGCTTGCGCACACGTGTGAGTGTGTGTGTGTGTGTGTTCTCCCTGATTACCTAATCTCTATTAGAGTTGTAAAGAAATGTCTATTCGTTAGAGTCCCTTGTTAAAACAAAATAAGAAGAAAGGCTAGATGGAATCAGGTATGACTAAGAGAGAACATAGGGATCCCTAATTGGGTAGTAGGGTCGTTTACCTACAAAACGTTTCGATGAGATAGACCTGCTCTAAACGGAGTCAAAGAGAGTTGTCTAGTTGTTACGTTCAGCAAAATTTTAAAATGTTGGTTTTCTAATTTTAAATTTAAATTTTCTTAAAGGTAATTTTTAAACCTTCCTAGTTCATACTGCACAGATAACTATATCCTATCCTCTTGGCATCGTACGCGAGTATTTAACGTCTACATTGTCTGACTAGCACCGGCAATAAACGCAACAAGGTAAGCGCAATTCAGTTAACGCCGGGCGTAAATCAATTTCATCCGATGAATATAGATGGCCGTGGCCGAGGGCGGGACGCTTTGCTCCCGTAAAAAATGACTTGGACCAACGTGTCGGCTCTGATTTCCCGGCACGCCAGATTTATAGCGAGCGGAGCAATTAATTAGACGCAAAGTATTATGAAAACATTAGACGCGACATGAACGCTTCATCATAATCGCGGGAGAGCGATAAATCAATCCGCGCGACCTCTGACCCCTCCCGGTCGATGTTTCACGTTTTAATTAAAATCTAATTATTTCGTCCTGAAGGTATCACAGTAATAATTAATAAGCGTTTGTAACTCACAATGAATATTTCATAAAAACGAAACAGATTACAAATATATTTACTAAAATACAAATATATAAAGGCTGTATATATAAATATATAGTAGGCTGTTCAGAGTAATTGTTAAATAACGACATCAGCAAGAAAAATATTTAAAATTATACGCTCCAAAAACTTACACAATAAAATCTTATGCATCTGTGTCAAAATCTACATCTAGGGCACTCTAGTCTATCGTTTCCTGATGGTCTTATAAACCAACTCAGATCAGGATCCCTACTGTCGTGCAATCTTCATAAGTAGTAAACTTCAACATTCCTTAATTGAATGTGTTTACCTATTCGAACTACACTTAGACAAACTAGATTATTCTTTTACATGGAGTCCACGATAGTGTTCACTTTAATTCTGGCTTCTTTTACATGGAGTCCACGATAGTGTTCACTTTAATTCTGGCTTCTTTTACATGGAGTCCATGATAGCGTTTACTTTAATTCTGGCTTCTTTTACATGGAGTCTACGACAGTGTTCATTTTAATTCTGGCTTCTTTTACTTGGAGTCCATGATACCGTTCATTTTAATTCTGGCTTCTTTTACATGGAGTCTACGATAGTGTTCACTTTAGTTCTGGCTTCTTTTACATGGAGTCCATGATACCGTTCATTTTAATTCTGGCTTCTTTTACATGGAGTCTACGACAGTGTTCATTTTAATTCTGGCTTCTTTTACATGGAGTAAATGATACCGTTCATTTTAATTCTGGCTTCTTTTACATGGAGTCCACGATAGTGTTAACTTTAATTCTGGCTTCTTTTACATGGAATCCATGATACCGTTTATTAATTCTGGCTTCTTTTACATGGAGTCTACGACAGTGTTCATTTTAATTCTTGTTTCTTTTACATGGAGTCCACGCTATTGTTCACTTTAATTATGGCTTCTTTTACATGGAGTCCATAATAGCGTTCATTTTAATTCTGGCTTCTTTTACATGGAGTCTACGATAGTGTTCACTTTAATTCTGGCTTCTTTTACATGGAGTCTACGATAGTGTTCACTTTAATTCTGGCTTCTTTTACATGGAGTCTACGATAGTGTTCACTTTAATTCTGGTTTCTTTTACATGGAGTCTACGATAGTGTTCACTTTAATTCTGGCTTCTTTTACATGGAGTCTACGATAGTGTTCACTTTAATTCTGGCTTCTTTTACATGGAGTCCACGACAGTGTTCATTTTAATTCTGGCTTCTTTTACATGGAGTCCATGATACCGTTAATTTTAATTCTCGTTTCAAACAAACTGATAAGAGAGTCCTTATTCTCAGTCTTCAAATATCTAATCCATGAACAAAAAAGTTTAAACATCCGTAAAATATGTTTAAATGTTCAAATCTTACTAAAAATATTTACATGATCCTTCCACATCTAGGCAACCATATTGCTCGATTTCTTGGTTTCCAACCAAACTTAGAAGTCCCTACTGCTAAACAGTATTCATTAGCAGCAAGCTATAATACTCTAAAATGTATCCATGTGTTAAGATATCATTTATATAAGTGATCATTCCGCTTCACAAGTGGAGCACGCTGCACCGATAGGCTTTCAAAGAGGAACGTTTTCTGTTCAAACTAATATGTTTGCATTATTTTCCGAAACAGTTCTAATTATATCATTACGTTACACTAGCTCGTTGACAACAACATAATATGCTATTGACATATCATGTCAAGACTAGAACCGCGCTGATTTTTTGCAGTCGTGGTTTTGTTCTTTAACCTTTTGACATCATATTTCACGACACAATATTAAAACAATGTTATGTGTTATGTAGTATAAAGCAGTTTTCGACCGATAAACTAAAGGAAGTGTTTGAAAATTCCTCTGGTCTGTGAGGTAAGAAATAATCATCGCTCATGGGTTCCATCCATGACAATCTATCAAAGAAATAGAGAGGTTGCTGCATGAAGAGGACTACATAAATAGAACTGATCCTTCCCGGGGTCATCCTAAATGCAGCACCGAGTAGAGAGAGAGATCGGAAGGGTTTTGCAAATAGATTGGCGTATATTTCTAACTGGACTGAATTGTCTAATTTAAAAAACTCAATTTATATTGATTGAATTAACAAGTATATAGATCTATATATAAAAAAATAACACTAAACAAGATCATACTAATAATAATAAAGTGATAAGTTACAAAGCTATATATAATAATATTGTCTCGAACAAGTCATCATCATCAGAGGTAACAGACTTATAATACGAACTAAACATCTACGGCTATATAAAGAGGCCCTAGGCTCCTACTAACATCATTGTACTGCAACAAAAAACCTATTTGTAATACCCAACTAGCTATTATTAATAGTAATACCTAATAATAATTGTATTTTTATTAATTGTATTTATTAATTTCATGACGGGACATTAATTTTATTAGTTAGAAAGATAACCTCAGTCGAAGTCTTAGCTAACTGGTGTGATACAATGGTGATCCACGCGGTTTTGGTTCTCCACAGGCCAAAATTACTTAAGTTTGTCCTGTCACTTCCATATAAGCTATAATTTTCTTTTAATAATGATAAATTGTTAATATAAATGTACAAAAAGGTAAATTATATATATAAATATAAAATATGTTTTCTTGTTTAATAATTTAAAACAACATAAGTTATTCAAATACAAGAATATTTATTAATTTATATTCAAAGCTTTTCGTTGGTAAAATGGATGATGTTGGTACTGTTTACCAACGAAAAGCTTTGAATATAAATTAATAAATATTCTTGTATTTGAATAACCTATGTTGTTTTAATACATACACACACACACACACATATATATATATATATATATATATATATATATATATATATATATATATATATATATACACTTTGTAATTAGTTATTTGATTATTATCTTTTTACGTTTATTTGTGCAATCGAGATAAATATTGAATAAATGGTTGAACATAAAACGGTTGAATATCGAGTCAAGTTTATTTAGTTAGTGTAATGTTTCGGCAAATATTTTGTTGCTCTTTTCAAGCCTTAAATTAATATTACATTGCTTATAAATACTAATATAAAACACAAGCACAATATCCCCAATAAATTAAAACTTTAAGAAAAACTTAAAGTAATTTTAGCCAAAATTGTAATAAAATAACCCACCATAGTAGTGAGAGTCATAAATTCATCTAAAAAATAATTCATAAAAACAGTTATACCACTGACATGTCAATAATATTTACATATAAAACACACAAATATAACAAAATAAAAAAACCACATAAGTATCTACCAAGTACCAAATTTTTCCTATTAATTTACAAAAGTTATGCAGTATGTACAAGCCAGTGTTATATACATTTAAAAACATCCACGAATTTGTAGATACTTTTGTTGTATTATTTTGTTATCTTTCTGTACGTTTTACGTGTAAATATTGTTGTTCCCTCAGTGTTATAACAGTTTTGAATTTTTTTTAAAGATGAGTTTATAACTCTTACTACTTTGGACTGTTATTTTATTATAATTTTGATTGAAATTTCGTTGAGTTTCCCTTAATATTTTAACTTTTTAGTAAGTGTAGTTATTTTTTTAAATGAGCATTTAAAAGCAATGTAATATTGTTTCCAGGCTTGAAAAAGGCAACAAAATTGTTGCCGAAACGTACTAATATAAAGGTTATTAAAGGTTACATGATTTATTTAATATCTTTTTAATTGCATTAACTGTAACATTCCCAATGTGCTCATTAAATTTTAATTCTATTTACTTAAGTAGTACCAATGACACAAGCAACAAGCGTGTATGAACTGAACGTAAAATTATGTATTAAGACGCCCCGTATACTTAGCACGAGTAACCCGACCTATTCCCACGGCGGACATGGTTCGTTGACAAACAGGAAGCCTCGGCGCATGAATATGTAACAAAAGTTTTGGATTCTGCTACGACCCGCTACAGTAGCACATTAAAATCGTGCATTTTAGCGGTGCAAGGAGCCTTTCTGAATAAAACATTCAGCTACAGCAGGTGGATTAAACGAACGATCCCAAAATCACGCCAGAGCTCTGTGTAACAGTTGGTAAACAATAAAAAAATTCATCAACTTATCAAAGTTTGAAACTTACAAATACCTTAACAATTCTCTAAACGGAAACTAAGATCCGCTTAATTTCAACTGGTACTATGTTTTTAGTTTTTAATCTTATACGAATTATCTGAAATTCGATTCCGACGAAAGTTCTCTTGTATTGTTTTTACTTTTCCCTCCTCTTAAGCGTTTTACGTGGAACTATTCTTGGTTTCTTTCAGAAATGGCTCCTCTTGTGGATTTTTTCGATCAAGATACAGAGGTAATATGTCACCTAAATAAGTAAACCGGGTTAGCCTAACCCTTATTATAGCTTTAAACTTTCCTCAACATTTAAATAACTTATATATATATATATATATATATATATATATATATATATATATATATATATATATATATATAACTAATATAAGGATATCCACAATACTCACAACACATAAAAACAGTCATGCATGTTTCGGTAACAAAGTTATCTTCATGAGAGATTATTTAATACTACCATTAAAATATTCGTATAGCATCAAGAATTAACTATCATAGTAGATGCTGCTTAGATTTTTTAGTGGCAATGCACAATAATTACTGATAAACGGAATTCTGTTGTTGCAAAACGCTTGACTTTATGGATTGTTTCAATTTATAGATTTTTATTTGAAAAATGAAAAATTAATTACAAAGAAGAATGAAGAGCGGAGAAGTTTTTGGAAAAAAAAAGATAATACACACTATTTTCTTAGTACTGTATTTAGCTCTCCCAACATTGTTGGTGTTGTTATCTAAGAGTTGAAACAGAAAATCGAGTACTTCGAATTGGAATACATTTCATAAATTATCCAAGTCATATTTAATCATCAGTTGTGTGAATAGTTCCACTTTTGGGAAAAGATATCTGGCGACGAATTAGCAAGTTCCTATTGAATGTGATGTATCTTTTATTGCAAGAGTATCGTTGATACTCAGTATCTGCATATTTCCAGTGATGTTGTTGTAACCTAATCTTTCATTAATGTTGAACAAGATAAAAAAACACATCTGATTAACATAATTATAAAATTTTCATAAGACAAGAAAACCCCTTAGGTCGCTGTACTTTCCAATACTGTTCAACCAGAAAACAAATAATAGGGTAGAATATTCTACCTGCAAAACACGTAACAACGCATCTACATCGCCACCTACTACATTCCATTCGATTTCTCGGAATCACAGCCTCCGCGAGACGTCGTTTTCTCTCACATAAATTCCTTAATTCTGACGCACACCCAACCATAACCGGACGTGGTGTTCGTCAGCAATACTTGTAAAACTAGGCCCGTCGTTAGATTATGGAAATATGTTTTAATAAGTAATTTTTATAACAACTCGCGTTTAGAAAGATGGTGATTAAGTCCTTTTACAGAAGAAATCAATTCAATTTAATAAAATGTAGTAAGAGAGAGTTTTTATTCAAGGATTACTTTTGCACAGTCTGGATTACTTTTTTTAAAATCAATACTATATTTTAAAGAAAGTAGAACTATAAAAATAACATCAACCTCTCAAAGTGGATTTTTATGCTCGTGAATAGGTTTTGGGGTTAAAACCTTTTTACCTTTAAAATATTTTAAGGAAACTGTACAAAAGTGGATTGAGGGAGTTCCCTCAATTTGGTTTTGAGTACAAAGTAAAACCAATATTCTGTTCGACGAGTGGTCAGACTTCGACCCCAGAGGCAGTAGCCAGAGGCCTATATGTGTTCCTGTGGGCTGTATCTGCAGTCCGACAGATTCACAAAAAGGCATCACTTTCATTAAGCATGTTGTCACGCCTTTGCAGTACAAATTGCTAGACACCGCGGTAGGAGGGCTAAATAACTTTATTCCCCAAAATAGAATTTAGAATCTCCCCCTCAAAAGGAATTTTGACAAATAGCCCTCCTTTGGTCGTGGACAGTGTCCATACTTACAATATGTATTATAAGATTTACCTTTCTGCGTGGTCTTTAGTGAAAAAGGTTACCTTTCGCAGCTGGATTCCTCCAATGAGCCATCGATCAGAATGTTCCCGCGGTCAACAGCTAGCACTAGCTTCGCTTGGCTGGTACCTTAGAACACTCTCTCTTCGTTTTTTCCTATCCGACTCTACTTAACTTGAACTCTATTTTGAAAAAGGTTATCTTCCGCAGCTGGATTCCTCGGATGAGCCATCGATCAGAATGTTCCCGCGGTCAACACCTAGCACTAGCTTCGCTTGGCTGGTACCTTAGAACACTCTCTCTTCGTTTTTTCCTATCCGACTCTACTTAACTTGAACTCTATTTTGAAAAAGGTTATCTTCCGCAGCTGGATTCCTCGGATGAGCCATCGATCAGAATGTTCCCGCGGTCAACACCTAGCACTAGCTTCGCTTGGCTGGTACCTTAGAACACTCTCTCTTCGTTTTTTCCTATCCGACTCTACTTAACTTGAACTCTAATTTGAAAAAAGGTTACCTTCCGCAGCTGGATTCCTCGGATGAGCCATCGATCAGAATGTTCCCGCGGTCAACACCTAGCACTAGCTTCGCTTGGCTGGTACCTTAGAACACTCTCTCTTCGTTTTTTCCTATCCGACTCTACTTAACTTGAACTCTATTTTGAAAAAGGTTATCTTCCGCAGCTGGATTCCTCGGATGAGCCATCGATCAGAATGTTCCCGCGGTCAACACCTAGCACTAGCTTCGCTTGGCTGGTACCTTAGAACACTCTCTCTTCGTTTTTTCCTATCCGACTCTACTTAACTTGAACTCTAATTTGAAAAAGGTTACCTTCCGCAGCTGGATTCCTCGGATGAGCCATCGATCAGAATGATCCCGCGGTCAACAGCTAGCACTAGCTTCGCTTGGCTGGTACCTTAGAACACTCTCTCTTCGTTTTTTCCTATCCGACTCTACTCAACTTGAACTCTATTTTGAAAAAGGTTCGGAAGAATCACGTTTGTAGTAATCAGCTATTTAAAAACGTGTACTGGCGCCTGCTATCATCGGGCGGCAACCATTAAAACTAATAATATTTTGGCTCGTTTATCGGCCGTTTGGTTATATACAAACAAAAAAGGTTTCAAAATTATCTATAAACTAGCCTGATGCTAACTCATGGCTAGACGGCAGATCTAAATTTTGAACACTCGCATGAATTATTACAATAAGTAATTGTGTCAACTGGATCTTCCGTAATTACTATATAGTATTTTCTCACACGTCATTCTTATATCGGTCATGGAAGTAGTAGATGTACCACGGGAACAGTGAGATAGAGAATGTACCACGGGAACAGTGAGATAGAGAATGTACCACGGGAACAGTGAGATAGAGAATGTACCACGGGAACAGTGAGATAGAGAATGTACCACGGGAACAGTGAGATAGAGAATGTACCACGGGAACAGTGAGATAGAGAATGTACCACGGGAACAGTGAGATAGAGAATGTACCACGGGAACAGTGAGATAGAGAATGTACCACGGGAACAGTGAGATAAAGAATGTACCACGGGAACAGTGAGATAGAGAATGTACCACGGGAACAGTGAGATAGAGAATGTACCACGGGAACAGTGAGATAGAGAATGTACCACGGGAACAGTGAGATAGAGAATGTACCACGGGAACAGTGAGATAGAGAATGTACCACGGGAACAGTGAGATAAAGAATGTACCACGGGAACAGTGAGATAGAGAATGTACCACGGGAACAGTGAGATAGAGAATGTACCACGGGAACAGTGAGATAGAGAATGTACCACGGGAACATTGAGATAGATCTAAAGGGTTTACAACCTTAGTTTATTTAAAATCTTATATAGATTAAAATGTTACTTTATATTGGACAGTTTAGCAACTCATGTCATATTAGTTTAAAACGCACATAAAGGAAAGAAAAGAAATAGTTTTCATGTGAAACGAGTTGACAGTAAACTGAAAGCTGTTATCATACAATGTTCGTAAACGACTTCAATGTAACACAGTTTGATTTCTCTCTTCACGCTTAACAAAACTTTTATAAATCGAGTTCCCTTCTAGAAATATCTTGTAATTGTCACTCTACTTCTGGGATTTACGAAAAAGGTCTGGCAGTTGCGTCCGCTCAATTGTGAAAAGACTAGTAAACTTGTCAATCCTTGTGCCATAATCGGAGGTGAAGCCTTGTTCTTTCAAATTGTAAAAGATTATGCAAACTGTCTTAAGTGAGATGAGAACGGGAAAAGAAAAAAGCTGCAAGACGACATTTCTCTGTAAGCCTTTAACGAAGGAAGAAAGAAAATCAGACGTAGTTGAGGCGATAGCAGAGAGATCCAGAAAAATAGATACATTTAACTCGTTATTAAAAACGAAGAGTTTTATTAAAAAGTCGAAAATAACGTTTTTTATACCAAAAGTTTAGTATTTTTTGTTCTCATCTGGCTTAGATACACTCATGGTCACCAAGTCCAAGCCTCTGAGGAGATGGATAAGATGAAGTTCACAGTGTCATGCGGAAACTGTATCCAGCACCATAGATCCAGCTGGGTAATCTCAAGTCCTGTTATGCATATGGTAGACGTTAGAAGGTGGTAAAGGAAGGAGAGATGCTTTAGAACTTGGAGAAATAAGACTGGGTTCAATATTTGAACCAGTGTAGGTCACTGGATAACGAGGGCAGCACTAAGAGAAATGGGGTACTGTTGTAGGGCATCTAGAACGGGATGCAACAATCTCTAATATACTGAAATGGATGCTAGTGAACTTCGATCTCCAATCTAGTTTTTCTTTTGAGCGAAAGGTGTCATTCCTAATCATAATTCACGTGTAAAATAATTTTAATCAGAAACATCGTCACTGTCACGAACTTAAACAGAAACACCCTTAAAACAGTCGAAAGGAGTTGAACATTTCTATAAATAATAAGTATTCCTTTAATATTTAGATTATTATTTGTTTTTAAGGTCGGCGACTTGGGCATACGAAGCACCGTTAAAAACAGTTCATTGCATTACCATATGAGTTCGTTGCTCCAATTTGAAATGCAGTATTTAATACAAGACACAACCTTAAAATACATATCAGAATTTGTTTTGGCCGTATTCTACAGAGAAGGCTAGTCACAGCTGCGGTCTGGATTCGTATTCATCTAAAACTCTGGGCAGAATCATCAATATGGTTTTATAACAATTTGACGGGAACAGACAGACAAAAATATTTAAAATGCCTACGGGAAGCATAGTGCAGTGGAAATCCGAGTTTGGTCTAGCTTAAACTGGTAACATGTTAATATCCTGCTTATATATTCTGCCATGTTTGCGCTGTATACTTAAGTAATAAGAAACTCAATCAGGGGGCAAGAGACAGATAAAATTTATTATTTTTTTAATTAATGTATTAGAGAGAAAATAGCTAATATATTGAAAAGCTAAGAGTAAGAATGTTTGTTTCTAACTAATTTGTATTTCAAATAACAGGGTTGAACCAAAACATTTTTAATTGCATATTTAGTGATTTAAAAGAGTTGTAATATTAAAATTTTAGTTAGGTTAGAAAATTCTTATTTTAAAGAAACTGGTAAAGAAATGTTATTACGTTTTGGACTTTATGCCTTTCCCGGAACCAACTTTTAACTCAACTTTTAAAAGAGTACCTCATACTTTTCCCTGTATTCCTCAGTAACCAAACAAATAAGTAATGTTGAAAAAACAACAAAAATAACTCATCAATGAGTTAAACACATTAAACGAAAGCTATTTACTGTCTTCGAATTATAACCAATTGTTTCCAAGAATCAATATACTATTTGCTAAAAGTAGTGATAGAATTATAACCAATTGTTTCCAAGAATCAATATACTATTTGCTAAAAGTAGTGATAGAATTATAACCAATGGTTTCCAAGAATCAATATACTATTTGCTAAAAGTAGTGATAGAATTATAACCAATTGTTTCCAAGAATCAATATACTATTTGCTAAAAGTAGTGACAGAATTATAACCAATTGTTTCCAAGAATCAATATACTATTTGCTAAAAGTAGTGATAGAATTATAAGCAATTGTTTCCAAGAATCAATATACTATTTGCTAAAAGTAGTGATAGAATTATAACCAATTGTTTCCAAGAATCAATATACTATTTGCTAGATATAGTGATAGAAATATAACCAATTGTTTCCAAGAATCAATATACTATTTGCTAAAAGTAGTGATAGAAATATAACCAATTGTTTACAAGAATCAATATACTATTTGCTAAAAGTAGTGATAGAAATATAACCAATTGTTTACAAGAATCAATATACTATTTGCTAGATATAGTGATAGAAATATAACCAATTGTTTCCAAGAATCAATATACTATTTGCTAGATATAGTGATAGAAATATAACCAATTGTTTCCAAGAATCAATATACTATTTGCTAAAAGTAGTGATAGAAATATAACCAATTGTTTACAAGAATCAATATACTATTTGCTAAAAGTAGTGATAGAAATATAACCAATTGTTTACAAGAATCAATATACTATTTGCTAAAAGTAGTGATAGAAATATAACCAATTGTTTACAAGAATCAATATACTATTTGCTAAAAGTAGTGATAGAATTATAACCAATTGTTTCCAAGAATCAATATACTATTTGCTAAAAGTAGTGATAGAATTATAAGCAATTGTTTCCAAGAATCAATATACTATTTGCTAAAAGTAGTGATAGAAATATAACCAATTGTTTCCAAGAATCAATATACTATTTGCTAAAAGTAGTGATAGAATTATAAGCAATTGTTTCCAAGAATCAATATACTATTTGCTAAAAGTAGTGATAGAATTATAACCAATTGTTTCCAAGAATCAATATACTATTTGCTAGATATAGTGATAGAAATATAACCAATTGTTTCCAAGAATCAATATACTATTTGCTAAAAGTAGTGATAGAAATATAACCAATTGTTTACAAGAATCAATATACTATTTGCTAAAAGTAGTGATAGAAATATAACCAATTGTTTACAAGAATCAATATACTATTTGCTAAAAGTAGTGATAGAAATATAACCAATTGTTTCCAAGAATCAATATACTATTTGCTAAAAGTAGTGATAGAAATATAACCAATTGTTTCCAAGAATCAATATACTATTTGCTAAAAGTAGTGATAGAAATATAACCAATTGTTTCCAAGAATCAATATTCTATTTGCTAAAAGTGGTGATAGAATTATAGCAATTGTTTCCAAGAATCAATATACTATTTGCTAAAAGTAGTGATAGAAATATAACCAATTGTTTCCAAGAATCAATATACTATTTGCTAAAAGTAGTGATAGAAATATAACCAATTGTTTCCAAGAATCAATATACTATTTGCTAAAAGTAGTGATAGAATTATAGCAATTGTTTCCAAGAATCAATATACTATTTGCTAAAAGTAGTGATAGAATTATAGCAATTGTTTCCAAGAATCAATATACTATTTGCTAAAAGTAGTGATAGAATTATAGCAATTGTTTCCAAGAATCAATATACTATTTGCTAAAAGTAGTGATAGAATTATAGCAATTGTTTCCAAGAATCAATATACTATTTGCTAAAAGTAGTGATAGAATTATAACCAATTGTTTCCAAGAATCAATATACTATTTGCTAAAAGTAGTGATAGAATTATAACCAATGGTTTCCAAGAATCAATATACTATTTGCTAAAAGTAGTGATAGAATTATAACCAATTGTTTCCAAGAATCAATATACTATTTGCTAAAAGTAGTGACAGAATTATAACCAATTGTTTCCAAGAATCAATATACTATTTGCTAAAAGTAGTGATAGAATTATAAGCAATTGTTTCCAAGAATCAATATACTATTTGCTAAAAGTAGTGATAGAATTATAACCAATTGTTTCCAAGAATCAATATACTATTTGCTAGATATAGTGATAGAAATATAACCAATTGTTTCCAAGAATCAATATACTATTTGCTAAAAGTAGTGATAGAAATATAACCAATTGTTTACAAGAATCAATATACTATTTGCTAAAAGTAGTGATAGAAATATAACCAATTGTTTACAAGAATCAATATACTATTTGCTAAAAGTAGTGATAGAAATATAACCAATTGTTTCCAAGAATCAATATACTATTTGCTAAAAGTAGTGATAGAAATATAACCAATTGTTTCCAAGAATCAATATACTATTTGCTAAAAGTAGTGATAGAAATATAACCAATTGTTTCCAAGAATCAATATTCTATTTGCTAAAAGTGGTGATAGAATTATAGCAATTGTTTCCAAGAATCAATATACTATTTGCTAAAAGTAGTGATAGAAATATAACCAATTGTTTCCAAGAATCAATATACTATTTGCTAAAAGTAGTGATAGAAATATAACCAATTGTTTCCAAGAATCAATATACTATTTGCTAAAAGTAGTGATAGAATTATAGCAATTGTTTCCAAGAATCAATATACTATTTGCTAAAAGTAGTGATAGAATTATAGCAATTGTTTCCAAGAATCAATATACTATTTGCTAAAAGTAGTGATAGAATTATAGCAATTGTTTCCAAGAATCAATATACTATTTGCTAAAAGTAGTGATAGAATTATAGCAATTGTTTCCAAGAATCAATATACTATTTGCTAAAAGTAGTGATAGAATTATAACCAATGGTTTCCAAGAATCAATATACTATTTGCTAAAAGTAGTGATAGAATTATAGCAATTGTTTCCAAGAATCAATATACTATTTGCTAAAAGTAGTGATAGAATTATAGCAATTGTTTCCAAGAATCAATATACTATTTGCTAAAAGTAGTGATAGAAAGTAATAATTCGATATTACAAAACGAGAAGCATTATAACAACCCACGATAGAAATTTAATCTTATAGTAATAAAATAATTACATTAAATTGAGGAAATATTAAATTAAACTAAAAATAAATCATTAAGATATGAAATTTCTTTTATAGTTTTATTGTTGGAGAATATAATTATTCAATAGCAACTTGGAGCAACTGTGGTGTGATCTTTTATTAAAAAAATTAAAAAAACCTCTTAAGTCCCAAAAACTATCTAGGTCCTGATTTACATTTCGATTGCAAAGCAATTAACTTCAAAACTGTGTCTTTTAATAATTTTCTCTGAAGTTGATTGCTTTGTAATCGAAATGTACATGAGGGCATAGATAAAGAGTTTTTCTGTTTAAGCGGTTTTATTTATTTATAATAATTATCAAATATTTAAAACTATTTCTACCCAGTGTAGCGAGCCAGTTGGAAACATTCACCTGTCTTATTTGTTTCGAAAATCCTCGAGGCGATTCTTTCATATCACTGACATCCGATCGTAAAGTACTTCAACAGTGACTGAATGTGACGTCACATTTCAACAAGTTTATTAATGTTACACTTCCAAAAATACCTAATTAGTGAGTACGCTTTTACATTTTTGTTAAAAACGAAAACGAGAGGAAAAGGTCATCTGAAAAAAATTAACAAATAAAATTTAAAATAGGGCTACTGAAAAGAAAGACCATGATACAAGTTATTTCGTTACTAAGACCCTACTCTGGGAACGCGCTACAGTTACTTTGGATACCACCTGTTGTATCAACTGTTTATGTAGGTATAGGAAAATGCAAGGAAATTAGAGAGCAATGGAAAATCCGTTAAATACCCTGAACACTACAACGAATTAATAATCTATTAAATCTAAAAATTCATTACATAAATAAATAAAATAAAATAATAAAGTTCCATCTACAGAGTTTGCTGACATATTGAATTTGAGGGGAAAGATAGTAGAGGCACTGTAATAAAGCTCAAACAGACAACAACTTCAATAAATTACTTGTTACGGAGTTTACAACGAAATACTGCCCGAATACAGCAATGGGATAAATGTAAATGAAAACTGTTAAACTAATTATAAAACTGACTAATAAGCCTACTTTGTAACTGATAAATGGTAAAATATTTGATTCTGTTCTTTAATAGCATAAAGAAAAACAATGCGCCCGAACGTGGCACATGCACTCCCTTTAAATAAGAGTAGAAGTTGAGTTAAGCGACAACGAAGTTAATAAATTTTTATCAATTTAGTCAGAGAAACATTTATGGAAATTACAATCTATAAATATTAGGTTTGACGTGTGAGTAATAAAACAATCACAAACCTACAATAAATATAAAAATTACAACAAACGCGTTTCAATTTTCACGTTATCATCAGCTGGCTACAATAACACTTGTTTTGTTAATAAATGTTTTGAGCACTGTGGATTAATTATTATTATTTTTAACTAAATAAATAAAACCCACCAACCACAATAGAAAAATCTTTATTTTACTACAATTACTCTAT